>OZ035835.1:17741297-17908797 GCA_964034765.1 Knipowitschia caucasica
TTCCATCCAAACCAGTAAACGCAATGACCCCCGAGGAACTTCAACGCAGTGTTACACAACTATCCACAGAACTCATACATAAAGAGAAACTTCTGGAACATTTCATGGACATCTCATTCAAGCAGTCACAGCAAATATCCCTCTCCGTACTTAGACATTCACAGCTCGCTACCACACTCCACGACACTGCTCTTTGGGATCCCATCACCTGTCCTCACCCCTCATCATGCTCTACCCCGGTCCTCACCTCACGTTCCCCGGTTGCGGCTGTTCCTCCCGTCCCTCCCGGTGCTCGTCCCTCCTCTACGGTCCCGGAGCCTGCTGCCCATACCCAGAGCGGCGCGGAGCAGAAGCCTGGAGACCACAGAACGTCCAAACAGTGTCCTCACGTCGGCAGGTTGGTGGAGGAGGCTGTGCGCAGACGCTCGGGGAGCTTCCCACGCTCTAAAACAGCGCGGGGCTCCCCGGGTGTCACGCAGGACCAACTGCGGGAAGCCCCGGGGGGATCTCTGTGCCCTAACGTGGCGCAGGATACCTCCGGGAGCGCTGTCCCTGCTGTGGGAGGGTCCGTGTGCTCTGACGCGGAGGGAATCCCCAGAGGCGCTGCACAGAGCAGGTCCTATGCTGAGGTGGCCGCGGGGGGTCTCTGCGCTACATCACGGCGCAGAGTCCTCCCGTGGACGCTGCCCTCGCCCGCGGGGGGGTGTCTGCGCTCCATTACGGCGCGGACTCTTCCCGTGGACGCTGCCTCACTCGCGGGGGGGTCCTCTGCGCTGTTGCACGGCGAGGAGTTCCCCCGCAGATGCCATCCTCGCCTCCTGGTGGATCCCCCCGCCCGGTGCGCGGCCCTCCCACATTCGCCCACACTACCACCACCACCAACCCGGCCACAGTGGAGTCATTCGGTCTCCGGATCCTCCACCCTGCTCCACAGCCGCTCGTGGCGGCTCCGCTCCGGGCACCCCCCAAGGCTCTCCTGTCCCCTGCTCTCCACCAGGTCCCACCCCAGTCACACCCTCCCCTCCGCGGCCTCTGTGTGCACCAACCACGCTCCTGGTGGGGGATTCTATTATCAGACACTGCAAGTTTTTTAATGCCATCACACACTGTTTTTCTGGAGCCACAGTCCCCACCATCCTCATTAAACTACCCTCACTTATTCAGACAGCACCCTCCACAATAACCCGGATCATAATTCATGTCGGCACAAATGACGCTTCACTCCGCCAATCCGAGACCACACAAAACGCCATTTTAAGGATCTTTTTAACCTTTTATCAAACTCAGGGAAAACTGTTTTTATCTCCGGTCCTCTGCCCACTATGAACCGCGGCAGGGAGCGTTTTAGCAGGATTTTATCACTCAACACCTGGCTCAATCAAACATCACTCCATCACAACTTTGGTTTTATAGACAATTTTAATCTGTTCTGGAACCGCTACCCCTTCTTCACACCCGACGGACTTCACATCAACCCACTTGGCAACCGGTACCTGATCTCCAACATCACCCACGCAGTCCAATCCCATCCTACATACCTCTGACAACCCACCCCCACATCCCACATCCCTCCTGCCCGTCTGTGCCCCAGCATCAACCCCTGCTCTCTTCCCCAGCACAAAATTACAGTTTTGTCCAGACCCCGCCCCTACAGACCGTCCATACCCAGGAAACCGTCCTTCACCAACCTCATCACTGTTTCCCCCAGCCCTCTCTCATCCTCTGCTCCCCCCACTTCGAACTTTTAAATGTACCCTCCCTCCCTTTTAAATAAGACTTTTACTGTTAATGATTTGATTTTAGAACACGAGCTGGATGGTATGTTTTTAACTGAGACCTGGCTGGGTCCGGATGCTCCGGCTGTTCTTACAGAGGCCTCCCCCCCCAATTTTAACTTTGCTTTTAAAACAAGAGAAGGAAAGAGAGGTGGCGGCACAGCCTCAATATGCAGTAACACCCTGGCCACCAAACCTATTGTTTTTAACCAATACTCAAGTTTTGAGTATCACTCTCTTGTTTTTAGCAACCCCAAAATTTTAACAGTAATTATTTATAGGCCACCTAAAAAGTGCAGCCTTTTTATTACTGAATTCTCAGCGTTTTTATCACAGTTACACAATTCTTACAATATGATAATTTTAACCGGTGATTTTAACATACACATTGACAATCCCTCTGACAATTTTACCCTAGATTTCTTAGATGTTCTTAATTACATGGATTTTACCCAACACGTCAGACAGCCAACACACAACAGGGGACGCACCCTCGACCTGGTCATTACCTATGGCCTGACTGCGGATGTGTCCTCTGTTGTCGACTTGGCTGTCTCGGACCACTACTGTGTGTTTTTTAACATCACTGGTTTTATACAGCGTGAGACCTCTGTGAGAACCGTGAGGAAGCGACATCTAACCCCTGAAGTGGCTGCAAATTTTATCGACATCCTAAACAACACTCCCCACTTGGTTTTACCTGCCCCCTGTGATTTTATAGCAAATGATTTTAACAGTAGACTTAGTTCTGCGTTGGATCAGGTGGCTCCTTTAAAAACAAAAATCATAAAAACAAAATCTGCACCCCCATGGAGAAATGAAGAAGTACGCAAAATGAAACAAGAGTGCAGGGTGGCAGAACGAAGATGGAGGAAAAATAAAACAACAATCAACTACGAAATATATAAAAACAATCAAAAAGCATACAATTACACAATTAGAAATCATAAGAACAAATACTTTGCAAATCTAATCAGCCAGAATAAAAATAATCCAAAAATCCTTTTTTCAACCATCGACACCATTTTAAACCCTGATTTTAGCATGTCTCTTTTAACCCCCACAGACTCCCTCTGTGAGGATTTTGCAGTCCACTTCACGGGGAAGATAAATACAATCAGATGTAACATTTTATCCAACCGCACTACTGTTCTTAACACATCTGATTGTTTGTCTTCGCCAGAGGAAACACTGGACAGTTTTGTCCTGGTTGATGCTGAGATGCTTGATAAAGTTTTCTCCTCAGTGAGGCCCACCACATGTCTTTTAGATCCAGTCCCCACTCCATTTTTTAAGTCATTTTATGAATCTTTTAGAGAGGAGCTTTTAAACCTGATGAATTGCTCTCTTCAGACTGGGGTCTTTCCTGCAGCCTTCAAAGCGGCTGTGGTGAGACCCCTTCTGAAGAAGAGCAATTTAGATTTTAATGATTTTAACAACTACAGACCGGTATCCAACTTACCATTTTTAAGCAAAATTTTAGAAAAACTTGTTTTTACCCAGCTCAATGCCTTTTAGATCAGCAACAAATTTTAGAGAAATTTCAATCAGGTTTTAGGGTGAACCACAGCACAGAGACTGCTCTTTTAAAGATTTTAAACGATCTTAGACTAAGTTATGATTTCAAAAAGGTGACTGTGTTGGTTCTACTGGATCTTAGCGCTGCCTTTGATACAGTAGACCACACAATTCTTTTATCACGCCTACAACACCTCGGCCTCTCTGGTGCTGTCCACAAATGGTTCACTTCTTATTTAACAGACAGATCCTTCATGGTAAGTTTGGATACCTGCTCCTCTCAGGTCCATAAAATCACATGTGGTGTGCCCCAGGGTTCCATTTTAGGTCCAGTCCTTTTTAACCTGTACATGCTCCCTCTTGGCGGTGTCGTCAGGAGACATGGAATTAACTTCCACAGTTATGCAGATGATACTCAGCTGTACATCTCCATGTCTCCTGATGACACCAGGCCAATGGATGCTCTTTTTAACTGCATTTTAGACCTGAAATCCTGGATGGCAGAAAACTTTCTCCAGCTTAACCAGGACAAAACTGAGGTTTTAGTCATCGGTCCTGAGGCCCAGAGAGAGAAACTTTTATCAAAACTCCAATCACACTCTTTTAATCCATCATCACAAGTGAAAAATCTGGGCGTAATCTTTGACTCTGAGCTGACTTTTATTCCTCACATCAAGAGTATCACAAAAATAGGTTTTTATCATCTAAAGAACATCGCCAGAGTCCGCCCCATTCTCTCTCGGGGCAACACGGAGACGCTGATGCATGCTTTTATCACCAGTCGCATTGACTATTGTAATGCCCTGCTCTCTGGTCTTCCCAAAAAGAACATTGCAAGTCTTCAATTACTCCAAAACTCGGCCGCACGTGTCCTGACTAAGACCAGGGGGCGGGACCACATTACACCGGTTTTAAAATCGCTGCATTGGCTCCCCGTGTGTTTCAGAATCGATTTTAAGGTTCTTTTAATGGTTTTTAAATGTCTTAATGGTCTTGGGCCTTCTTATCTTTCAGATTTGCTTTTATCCTATGAACCTTCCCGGCCCCTGCGCTCCTCCGGCAGCAGACTCCTAACCATCCCCAAAGTCAGGACACACACTCACGGCGAGGCATCTTTCCAGCACTACGGCCCCCGTCTCTGGAACAGTCTGCCGGAGGAGCTCAGGGCCGCAGAGAACGTTCATATTTTTAAAAGTAGGCTCAAGACGCACCTTTTTAGAGTAGCTTTTGATTAGTTTTTATTATTCCATTCTATTTATCTTTTATTATTTTTATTATTTATTATATTGCTATTGCTATTATTCATGTATTGTGTGTTCCTTTTAGTCTCACATTTTAGTGTTTTACTTATTGTATTGTTTTTAGTGTACCCAGTGTTTCCTCTGGAGGAGCCCTCTGCACCGGGAGCAGTGGTCGGTGTGGCTGCGGGGGTCGGACTCTTGGGCCTGGTGGGGGCCTGGGGCCTCGGTTTCATGTCTCCTCTGGGTCCTGTGTCGTCCCCTGTGGCTACGGGCGGCTCTCTGCTCCTGGTGCAGACGGCTCCTTGGATGACGCTTTTCAGCTGGTTGCATCTGAACCCTGCCAAGTCTCTCATCATGTTTTTATTGTTTTACTGGCATGGTGTGTGTGTGTGTGTGTGTGTGTGTATGAGTGTTCATGAGCGCGTGTGTGTGTGTTTGTCTGTGGTTTGGGGGGGGTCTGTTGGGTGGTCTGGGGGAGGGGTCTTGGGCCGGCGGGATTGTTTTTAACCAATCTGTAAAGCACTTTGTGTTGCATCTTATGTATGAAAAGCGCTTTATAAATAAAATTTGATTGATTGATTGATTGATTGATGAGTTTATTTGAATTATTTTTTAGTATCACATTTTTATTAGTTTACTTGAATATTTGATTGTTTTTTAGTATCACATTTTCATTAGTTTATTTGAATATTTTTTATGCTACATTTTTAATAGTTTATTGGAATATTATATATACTACATCTTTATTTGAATATTTTTATACTACATTTTCATTTGAATATTTTTATTTTATATTGCATTTTTACATCTTATTGCATAGCATGTCTCACACAATAAAACATTTACTATTTGAATTTCTTGTTTTTGCAATAAACTGTATGCAATATGAATTCACAATAATAACAGTTTCTACATACTGACAGTTTGAGCAGTAAAGGTGTATCTAAAGCTGACAGAGAGCATGTGGAGGGATTTCTGTCACACTCTCCTCTTTTTGGCTGGTGATCATAGGAGAACAAAACAATCCGGAAACACTTATTTTTTTCTGCTGAAAGTAGACAGTTTAGTCTTTCAGAATCTAGTCATAGCCATTATTATTATAGATCCATGGTCATAGCACACAATATTCTGTGGGTGTTGAAAATCAGTGAAATCATCGAAATGGCTGGTAGTCAATGAGCAAAGCCTCATAGTTTCTTGATGGGATTTTAAAATTTGCATTACATGATGAAATTGTACAATAAAAATACATGCAATAGAGAAAATATCCACTAGATGGGGTCATACACTGATATGTTGTAAATGCGTGTGGGGAAACACGGAAATAATTAACGCTAATGGGATAATACATATGAAAGTTATTCAAATTAATCATAAGACAAGGTCATAATAGGGATCAACAACTCAGATGTGAACTAAGTTTACGTTGCACAATATTAATCTAGTGCTAGCTACAGTCCGACTCAGGATAATACCGCTGTCCGACTCAGGCTAATACTTCCGGCTCGCAAAAATCACGAGGTTTGTGGTCTTCTTTGTAACATTACAAAACAACTAACAAAGACAATTGCCCATGTCATACACCATTAGAAACCTAAGAAAATGAACTTTAGTCTGATGTCAGTTAAATCAGCGAGAGGTGCAGACAAACAAATTTATGACCGGTTGAAGGTAAAAAACACTCATTTTTAGCTCGAAGTGTCCCGACTTAGGAAACAGATACGCTAATACTTTGAAAAGAAAAAGGTAGCAAGTTTATTACCTGAGAGATGCTGCATCTTTCACAAACGTCAACAGTAAAAGCAGCGTCCTGTAAAAATGAGATGCAAAGTTAGCATGTATTAATGAACCCCATACACCTACTTGTTATAGTGGATTTAAAAAGAGAAATAAAGAAAAAGTAATAGGAGGGACAGACTCTTTCAATATCCAATACCACTATAGTGTCAATGTTTATCATGAAAGCACCTGTACATTCAAATTGTGTTGAATTACTTATAATTCAACACAATCAATATAATTCCCATTAGGTTCACTTTCATTTCTGTATTTTTTACTCTTAACTCACTGACTGCCAGGCATTTTCAGATTTGAGAAGTGCGTTCTGCCAGCAATTTCAGGTGATTTGACCCAACTTTGAAGTGCCACAGAATATTCATTTTTTAGACGATGTAAACACCAAGGGCACCAAATTAAAGATTAACCTCTCTGCTTTACTCTGAAAAAAACAGTTTGTTTCTACCTCTTACCGTTCTTGAGCTATTCGCCATAGAACAAAGCATACTTTCACCCATAACACCTGGTCTGAGCAAGAAAACAGAGAAAACGAGCTGTATGTAAACAGGAACATATCAAGCAGAAAAGAGACTTTTAGATGCATTTTTGCTGCTTTAGTGACAACTAAAAACATCTTCACACTTGTTCCATTACAAAAATTATAAAAACATGACTCTGAAATAATACTTTTGATGGCAAATTGTTGGCAATTTATTCACAGATAGAAAATTGAACTTTCTTCTATACCATCAACCAAAACGTCAAACAACAACAACACAAAGATCCATAAAACTATAGATGTATAAAATAGAATGACGCATGTGAATTTGAGTGTGTGTGTGTGTGTGAATGTCAGTGTGCGAGTGAGTGTCTGTGTGCGTGTGTGTGTTCGTGTGAGTGTTCGTGAGTGTGTGTATGAGTGAGTTCATCTGCTTTTTCAGTCCTCCCAGTAGTTCAGCTTTGAGTTGTAGAGGTTAAAACACTGTGTGCAACGGAACACGACACGCTGTGTACCATTTGTAGTTCTCCCTCCGTGAAGAAGAGCTCCAGAAAGTCTGGATCAGATGAATCCAGCTCCAGAAAGTCTGGATCAGATGAATCCAGCTCCAGAAAGTCTGGATCAGATTAATCCAGCTCCAGAAAGTCTGGATCAGATGAATCCAGCTCCAGAAAGTCTGGATCAGATGAATCCAGCTCCAGAAAGTCTGGATCAGATGAATCCAGCTTCGCAGCCTCTGTCCGCAGTCTCTGAGGTCCAGCAGCTCCTGTGAAGAGCAACTGACTCGGCTCCCACTGATCCTCCTGTCAGCCATCTTCCCCAGAGCTTCTGGGTGACGAACGTGCTGGAAAATGGATACACACAATAACTATATTATACAGTGAATTTGTTACAATAAATCAATACATAAAATAAAATGAAGGCCTTCCTCCCACATTATTGACTGACTACTTTTGGACCAAACAAGTATACTATATTATTATTATTATTATTATTATTATATTATATTGCCATGGGATGTACAAGAATAGAAATAGTTCTTTTACCTTTTTTGTGCACAGCAACTGCCTCTCGATGCACCACCTGTAAATAATATAAATTTGTAAATCACTATACCAGGAGAATATATACAAAAGTACAATGGTATGAGGAGGAATTATCTTTACCTCCATGCCCTGTCAACCCCAATGGGGAGGGCTCTTTTATCAGAATCTGTGAATGGAGAACACATTTCATTTAGTCAGAGCTATGTCACTGCAACAAGATGTTCAAGTATGAAATAACTAAACATAAAAATAATAAATACAACAATGATAAAACGCATAACTGGCATTTACTAAAGAAACAGTAGGATTTGAGCGCTGTGTTACTTAGCAGATCAGAGCAAGTTTCCGCGCCTTTCCCTCCTCTCAAGTTTGCATTTTCTTGGCAATTTAGCAAGTTCTTACCTTCGACTCTTTGTGGAGCTTCTGGAGAGGATGCTCTGCTGGTTTGAGACTGCAACCACTCATCCGATAAATCATGATCAGGTTCTCTGAACGAATCCGAGGCATCAGTAACAGCAGCAGCTGATACGCTGCGAGAGGCGGAAGGTGTGTCCCTGCTCCGGGCTCTGGGCTGCAGAGACGGACCTCCACCGGGGTCTCCACTCTCTCCCCTCTCGACCTCACCCACTGATCCGCGAGTCAATCTCTGAAGCAGTGTACACTGCTTATAACTATTCTTTTTCGCCATCACTCTTGCTATACTATTGCTAAACTAGATCGCTGATCCGTCTCAATGCTACGCTATCATCGCTCGCTCTGCTACAGCAGCTCGCTCTCCAAAGACCCCCACACTCCTCCTCCTCCTCTCCACTGACTTATGACCTCTCCTGTGGTGCAATACTGCATCCTACTGGTGTTGATTTATCATTACAGGTACATTTGCACTATATATCAGTATTGTGGGTCATTCACAAGGTGCGCCAGACATTACTGTAGCCTCCCGTGTAATAACATGAAAAACTCGTCAAACTCGTCATGGGCAGTGAGCGTTACTATTCAACATGACGAGTTTTGTCGTCATGGGCAGTGAATGAGTTAATGAACACGTTTGTCATTGGTAGAATCATGATATGTGATATAATACCATGTGTAGAGCTCTCAAGATTGACACAAGCATTGCACTGTTTTTACATGCTGTTTATGACGCCCTGTACAGCAAATACGTGACTGCAAATATGATCATTTGCAATTAAAACACTTTTAGATTATTACTATGAATTTAATAGCTACAACAGTATGCACAAGTTATCTGTGAATCGTGCGTCCACCGCAGCGAGTGCTCCAATCTGCACTCCTCCTCCTGCAGGTTTGTGCGCTTGGCCGTGTGTTCCCTCACATCAACTAGTTAGCTACAGTACACTCATCACCTACCAACAGATAAATGACCAACTACATGTCACTACCGTGCCATTGGCTTGTTTGATAAAATGTTGAAAAGGGACGTTTTTGACGTGACTTAATTCGGTGCTAGCGCTAGCCACATGCTAGGTGGCTCCCAGTGTAAACAAATGCGCAGGTATGCTAACGGTAAGTAGCTATTGCTAAGTCTATGATCTACATCCTAACTTATAACAAACAACGGCCGATTTATACATAAAGTATGTGGGTAACTTAGGAAAATGTGTAAATGGATTTCGTTGATAGCCACTAGTTGTCAGATTTGTGTATTCATGGCGTGACAGAGCTATAATAAAACTAGGAAAGACAAGCTATGCTATCATGAGTGCTAACTAGTTTCTCTACAGCAGTATGCAGATGAAATTAGCATTACATCAGGTCACATTGGGGGGGGGGGGGGGCATTAATAGCTTGATTTTCTACTCAAATCTAATATAATTTTCAGTGCAAATCGATTAATTTTTATTAATCGATTTGCACATTGTTCATTAAATGTTGATGTATGTTAAGCTGGTATATGGTATAAAATGTTGCGAATATTTTTAAAAATAATATTTTCTAAGCAATTGCTCTCGGCAATTTGGAATCGCCCCCTGTGACAGACGAGGGAGAAGCACCGAGTAGACGACTCGGTGGACACGAAAAGGAGAAGAAAAGAGAGAAGGTATGGTTATTTGTACACAGCAAATTAAAAAATTTCACGTCTTAAGGGGCGTTCACACTGGACTTAACTTTGGCGTCAAAAGCGTCAGGTTTGCATGGAAAGTGAATGGTGAAGCGCGTCAGGTGAAGCCAAGGGGCCCGGCGTCACTTGGCGCGCGTCAAAAAGCTTCAAAGGTTGCGCGTAATACGCGCTCACTTGAAGCTTTTGACGCGCGAATCGCTCGCGAACGAACAAGCCCAAAGAGTTGCCTAAAGGTACGTTCGGTTTGGTCTAAAATAACAACGTAGGCTAGCTAAAGTTGTTTGCTAGCTATGGCAGTTTCAGAACTATTTGCCCAAACCGCACGTGGTGATTACGCGCGTGTTTGTGCTAATGATAAGGCCACGTGTCGCTAGCTTACAGTTTGTTTTAGTATCAAATGTGAGTTAATAGATCCATGGTTAGATGCTGCTTCCATGACTCGTGTGTGATGGGGATAACTTGTTTGGTTGCTTAGGGAAGAGGAGGGAACGGTGACATCATGGAACCCACCATCATTGACATAACTTCACTCAGACAGAGCTCTTGTGTGTTTGGGAATCTGGAGGATGTTTTGTACTAACATCATATGAAACGTACGTTTGAAATGATTGTATAAGCACATTTCTTACCTAATGGTCCCCCTCATGTCCATTTCTCAATATAATACGTAATTCATGCTTTTACTATGCTGATGTTGAAGATTTTAGATTTACTTTTTAATTACGCTAAAAAAAAACGTGTTATTTTATTTTAGTTTACAGTAATTGTTCACTTATCTTGTGTTGTGTGTTCCTCATTCTTACTGCAGTAACTGGTGATGCAACACTGCAATTTCCCCACTGTGGGACGAATAAAAGATCTCATCTCTTTATGTACAGTTTTTGTAATGCAGAGTATAATGCTTCATCTGTTTGGAGCGGTGGAGAAGAATGTGATGGGGGTTCAGTGCGTGGGAAATGGCCGACTGATGGAGCTTGATCTAAATCTGGTGTATTAGCTGTTTGTTAAAAACACTGTATGTATGTATTACGACCGTCAGATCCAATGGCCCACAGAGCGTAGTTGTCATGTCTTATTGTATCCTGCAGAGTGATGTTACATAATGTAAACAATCTAAACTAAGGGCAGGCTGAGTGCATCATGTTCACAAATCTGAGCTTAAAGCACAGGGCTGGAAGCTGAACAGAATAGTCATTACCTGCAAGTGCTGTAACTTCCCATTGTTTATTCAAATGTTTTAAATATCTGAAAGTATTCATGGTTCCAAAGAATGCATTATTTATTAATAATGCAACCGTTGACGGGTTGATTGTCTGTTTGTCTCTCTGTCCCGGATTTAAGAAAACACCATGTTCCAAGTAAGAAGCAGTGTTTTATTTTGACAAAAAGACAAAAAACACCACAGTGACGAGACTATGACTACACCCAGAGTGAAGTGGCTACTGCCAATTGTATGCTTCCTTTTTATCATAAAAAATGTATGTCTGTGAAATGTGCTATATAAATAATTACTTCAATTACTAAACTTACTCTGAAGGCGTTAACTGTTCTTGAGACATCTGGGCAATTTTGCTTTATACCTGAAGAAGCAAAATATGATGTAATTTCCTCAAGGTTGGACACAAATGTCAATTGTTGAAATAGTTGTTAACAAGTCAACTTATTGAATAGCTCTGTTTTTGAACAAGACACATGCTGTGAAGAGGTTTTATTACTCAGATATGTTACTTAAAAAGGGAATAGAAATGCATACATGATTCCCCTTTCTTTTCCACCTTGTTTTTTGTTAACATCCAGGCAGTCTCACATAACTGTGAGAACTGCTGACTCTAATTGCAGTAGTGTGCAGTATCTGTACAGTTATCATGTTTCGTAACTTTCTGTCATACTGCAGTTAAGTTAGTTCTGCTTTCCTAGATCTCATGATCACAGGATGTCCACAAAGCAGCTCTAAATGCAGAGATGTTCCTCTGCAGGGCCTGATCTTCTGTAAAGAGAAAACAGTCTGGAGATGACGTAAGAAGCAGACGCATATAGCAGCGCGAAGACGTTATGGTCCCGTGCTTTTCTAAACCATCATTTATATTGTTTGAAATGACATATTGTTACAGAGTCAAATTTAACATATAGTGACCAACCTTTTAGGTGTTCGCAAAGTTACAAAATACATCTAGCCTGAAAGGTCATTGTAATTTTGATGGATCAGTACACGCACAATGTGTCGTCTTAGCCTTTTATTTCAGCTAGAATTACAATTACTTAGCATCTTTAGACAAATAATTTACACAGTTTCATTACGATCACGATTTCCTTGCAACATCAAGTTCTGGTTTAGTGAACAATCAATTTGGCAAAAGGCTGTATCAGCGCAAAATACATAGCGGTCAACTGACCGCAGGGGGCGGTGCAAGGTATGTTTAGAGCGCGGCGGTCCTAGTGTTAAATCAGTCTGGGGTTCACAGTGAGAAAGAAAAGTTGCAGGGAGCCATGAGAAAGTAAAACAACTCCTGTGAAGAAACATGATGCGGTCACATTGTGGTCGAGCTTCATTCACTGTCCATAGAGTGGGGCTTGGGCATTGTTGCAGAATTTTTTTTATTGTAAAGAACTCACTAAAAAGAGCCTTTGAAGTGTGTGCCAGCCTCTCAAATATTAAAAACAATAGTGAATAGTGTCTGGTCTGAAGGCAAACCTGGATTATTATTATTATTATTTTACTTTGAATTGATTCAGATTTAGAAAACTTTATTGATCCAAGAGGACAGTTCATTTCAGAACAGACTCTACACAAACAGACAGTGAGTCTGGCCTCACAGTTCACGCAGCAACAGGTTACAATGTAAGTTAAACGAAAATAAAACACCTCCACCAGAGATCAACAGACACACAAAATTATTGGAAAAACAATTTGTTATCCGAGCTTGAGTAATAAAAAGACGCCCTGAAGTCATCACACCTTGGCATATAGTTAGTTGAAAGTTGGTAATGTGACAGAAAATATTTAACCAAAAAGGGACCCGTCACCTTAACTATGGTGTACAGGGCCCTCTAGTGATCATACCTACATTTAAAGCTGGAATACCCAACTTTTCCACTCCAAAAATGGGAACTACGAGATCAAAATTGTTGTGACGAGTTCCTTGCTCTCAAAGCAGTTTCTAACTTCTATCACTAGTTTTCACATTCATGCCTTTTTGGCCTTTGTCACAAGTGAAAAATAAGTTTTAATTTGCAAACAAGAAACTCATTCACATTCTCTATATTTGCTGTAAACATTAAGAACAAAATGGACCAGAAAATGTCGAAAAAGACATCTGCAAACTAAGAGTGCAATGAAAAGACTGTTTTTACAAATGTTTATATTGTTACATGTCGATCCAGGTGTGGTCTTCTCAGTAAATGTCTTTATAGTCATGAGTGTGCATTATATTAGATCCAATTAAGTCGAACAGAGTGGTCTTGGTGAATGTCTCTTATGTAACGTAAGCAATTTGATTTTGGCAAAAAGGATTTGTTTTTTTAATCCCGGACGACTAAATCAAGCGACACATGCGTGGATACGAGATGGTGACTGGGGGAAATGTCTGTAAAGGCTTTTGACAAGAAACAGTGAGAGTGTGGTTACAGTGTGCAGAGGAGCAGATGTGCAGAATGTGGACTTTTGGATCGTAGCTGCATCTGTGTTGAATCTGTGTCCTTTCAACTTATAATCAACAACAAATGAACTTCTGTGAACTGGAATAACCCTTGGCTCAGAACCACATTTTTGAAAGTTTGTAAGAACCCAGTGTTTTGTAAATTTCCACACATCGGAATGTGTGAATGATTTAGGGGAAAACTCACTTTTCTAGAAAACCTCTAAAAACCTTACTTACTTCAACTTAAGGACTCATGGTCAGTACTTTTACCTCCCCCACATCTTTGAAAGACAAAATGTATCCCTTGAACCTGTTTGTGTACTGTCCCGAATCACAGTGTGTAGACCACAGTAAAACACAGGATGCAGTGGGTTAAATCAGATCTGTTCCCAGTGCCTCCTACAGGACTGTCCTTTGTTACTGTTCAGATTTTAAAGGACAGAATTTCTAAACATAGTCAGGGGTCTGGTTTGGGGAACAAGACACATTCTGTTGCTGCTGTTTCTCCAACAGGCACAATCTCACGCTCTACGTTCTTTACATCACAAATAGAAGTGGTGAGCGCCTCCATCACACAGGGAGGATCCTGGACATTCTGGAGGGTGTACTGAACCAGAATATACCCAATTAAGAGATGCATTATTTGTGCCTGTAAAACCACCAAACATTTAAATTATATGTATTTGTGTATAGCCCTAAACCACAACAGCAGTCACCAACAACAGATCAGAGAATCAAACACGTAGGAGCCATTGGTCCATAGGTATGATGAATGGCAGATGTCCATAAATGTCCCAGATCATCACTGTCTGCATCTGCAAGGGTCAACTCAAAATAATTCAGTGGGATCAAAGTGAGAAACCTTTGAGAGGCCCACATTGAGACGGGTTGTAGGTCCAAGACTCAGCCTTTAGAACAAGGACTGAGGCGGTGTGGTGCAGGACTGAGGAGGGGAGTGCAGTCTGGGCTGGGGCAGACTAGTTCACAGGTGCAAACAAGTAAACATTTGTCACTTAAGTCAGTTTACATCTTATCAAACAGATATATAGTTGTATGTATACTTCTGTACATGTTCGCTGTATGAGGGTATAAAGTGACTCAGTAAGGTGACAGTGGACACATGTGGTTCTATATTACACATTCTTAGCCTTATTCTGATATACAGTATAGTATAGACCCTGTTTGTGAACATTATGCACTTGTTCTTTTCCAGCGGAGGACGTGAAGAAGTTGAAGAACCGCATGGCTTCGCTGGAGGCTGAGTCCGCTGTCACCTCCGCTCGCACCAGTCGCTTTTCGGGTGGAAGCGATATCAACAATTCTCTGGACGGAGCTGGAGGCGCTGGAGGCACCAACATTTACCTGGGAGGAGGGGCTGGGACAGCGGGGGCGGGGACTGCGATAGCCGGGGCTGGGACTGCCGGAGGGTGGGGTGGTGGAGGAGCTGGCACCGCTGTTGGCACTGGGTCTGATGCACAAGTAGGTGTGGGGGTGGGGGTGGGAGCCGGGACAGCAGGTGGAGCCGGGGGAGCAGGAGGGGCCACTGGAGCTGGTACAAGTGGAGTGGCGGTGATTGGAGGTGGGGGAGCTGCAGGAGGAGCAACAGGAGCGGCTGGAGGAGCAGGAGGAGCAGGAGGAGCGGGGGCTGGAACAGGAGCCGGGAACACCATCATCTACTTTGGAGGCGGAGGTGGAGCCGGCAGCAGCGGAGGTGTAGGGACCGGCACTTCCACTGACACCAGGTACAATATTCAGCCAATAGAGTTCAAGTTAGTTATTCTAGAACACGGATGCCTAACTATTTTCTTGAGTCCTAAATCTCTTTGTATTTTCGTCGTGCTTTTTTAAGATTCAAGATCATATAATTTGTCATTGTCAGACTCAAAGGAAACGACAAAATTACATTCAGAGCATCACTCAAACGTCAGTGTAGAAAGTGCACAAGTACACCGAATGTAAACATACTGGGGCAGTGTTCGTTAGGAGTCTGATAGTCCTAGAGGCTGTGGGCAGGTGGAGCAGGAGGTGGATGATATGTGAGTCTGGTGAGGGAAGTGAGAGGTGGACACACTGGAAATCTTGTGCAGGTTGAGAACCACAAGAACCACAAGAGCAAAGCATGAAAAGGCAACGAATGGGGCTGGCAGCTTTTCATCTTTTCAGAGCACATTGAATCAAAGTAGTGACACAGTGGGCGGCATGAAGTTTGTAAACTCATGCTTCACAGCAAGATGGTTGTGGGTTTGATTCTTGTGCTGCCCAGTCCTCTCTGTGTGTAGTTTGCATGTTTCCTCCCATGTGTGGCACCAACTACCCTCTTTTGATAAACCCAAACAAAATAGGTTTCAGTTTTTGTATAATTGTGGTATTCCCGATAGTAATCAAATATAGTATCAAAGCACCAGTAGAGTGCAGTTAGTAGAGTTTCCATTCCTTCCATGTCACCGATCAAGGTAAAGCTGATTTAGAGACATTTATAATATGGACAACTTTATTTTTTTTTAACATGATGCAGAGTTAAACATTATTTTGTTTTGTTGTTGAAACCATAGCTAAAAGTGTAAACTATCAAATGTAATCTGCAATAGAACAGATGCAGTGCAGCAAACAACCACAAGATGGCGGAAAAAATTGCCATTATTTTTTTCTAGTCTATGGTGATAACCAGCAGGAGGCGCCCCTTGAGTGTCACACAGTCAGTCACCCCTGGTCATGTATGAATGTGAACCATATCTGATCAGTTTTTTGGTTAAAGAGTTGAAACAACGTATAGACAGTTTCATGTTCTGAGTGAATGGTCTCGTCATATTCTCTTAACACCACTTCTACCATGTCCAGGTACACAGAGACCAGCAGTGGCACCAAATACACCTCGTCAGGCTCCACCAGCTACAGCGGGACCAGTGGGGCCAGTGGAGGCGCAGGGACCAGCTTCACCTGGAGCGGAGGACAGCTGGACGCAGCCACTCTGCAGATGGTCATCCAGCAGAATCTGAGGTCTGAGCTGCAGTCTCAAGCATTCAGGGGTAAAAGACTGTTCACCAACACATTGCAACAAATGGTTTACATCGTTAATGATGAGACAATGTGTAATATTATCTTCAGTTATTAATGTGAGGTTGTGTTATTCTTAGCATACTTGGCGTCAGCATCAGTAGGTGGAGAGCGGGGGCTTCCTGGACCTAAAGGTAAGGACTCTTTCATTACTGACTTTCATTGACTCGAACGAATATTAATAATAATCTTTTGTTTTGTATTTTTATAGGAGATGCAGGATTAAAAGGTTTAACATTATTTTGATTTCATTTCATTATTACCTTCTGGCTCCTTTGCAGTAGATTGTTGATATAATCATGATATTATTTTCTTTACAGGAGAAATGGGTTACCCAGGAAGTCCAGGTGAGGATTAAGAATACAATTATTGCTGTGATGTCACTGATCACACGACTCACAGTGAGTTCTGTCCTCAGGTCCCATGGGCCACGCTGGACCAGAGGGTCCCAAAGGCCAAAAAGGAACTATGGGTACAGTATAATCTAAAAAACACTAATACAAGAAAACAAATATCATATCTGCTCTGTGTCAAAGAGTCAAACCTGTGTCTTATTGTGGTCATTCTGAGTCCTGACGTATTGTATTTGTGACCAGGTGAGGCGGGACCAGAGGGGCCACCCGGTCTCAGGGGCCGTGAGGGCCCACAAGGTCCCAGAGGAGAGCCTGGGCCACAAGGTTTTGGAGAGAAAGGAGACAAAGGTACAAACAATTCTTCAAACTGTTATAATTGCAGCTTGACGTGCAGCGCGGTGACTGAAACATGTGTTGACAGGAGCTGCTGGTGAGCCTGGGGGTCCTGGGATTATGGGCCCGGTCGGACCAAAAGGTAGTGGATATAATTGTATTTTAATAAATAACAACCTGCATACTGCATTGTGCAATCCTTATAAATGTCACCAGGGGGCAGTACTTAAAGCTGTTATCTGCTTTTAAGTAGTGCCCCGCTGTAGTGCCAGACCAGTTTCCAGAACAGTGTTTATTGTACCCTCTTGATGCAACCCTGAATTAATTAATGTGCCATTTAATTAACTCATGGTGATGTTTTGGTATCATCAAATGTTATTGTTTAATGAACTTCTATCAAAGTGAGTCCATAAATTGCAAAAAGATCAACTTAATTTTCCATTTATTTTTTTTATTTTTTTCCCAAATCCTTTTTTTCACCAACGTGATGTCTCAGGCATCGGTTGTCTTTCATCATGATTCTAAATACAGCTTTGACACGAGGCTGATGAAGAGAGTAGAGCAGTGGGAGTCAGTATGAGTCATTATCTGCGTCATTCTGGGTCATTTTCTTTTCTCACATAGCAAGACCTGTATATGTGCGCATTCTGAAGAGTACAGTTTATAATCCCCCTCTAGCAACACTTTTACAACACTTTTTATCCCATTTTTTCCCTGCTGAGACAATCCCTCCCACCTCAGAGCTGTGCCATACATATAAGATGCTGAGAGGGGGGCAGTCAGTATCTAGTGTGACACACTTTGCTTCACACTGTGCAGCACTTTAAAAAGGCTTTTGATTGTGGCAATAGAGTGTTGGTCCACTCCTCTTCAGTGACTGCGGGAAGCTGCTTGATATTGTCTGGAACTGGAACAGGCTGTAGTATAGAGCAATCCCGAGCATCTCACTCCAGCATGAGATATAAGATAAGATAGACCTTTATTTGTCCCAGTGGGGGAAATTTCAATGTCAACGTTGCACACATTACAGCAGAATTATAGGAACAGAGGAAATTAGAGCACTCAGGCTGCACATATCAAACAGGATCTAGTATTTAGGATAATTGATAATAAAATAAAATAAAATATGTACGATAAGTAATAAGTAATAAAATAATGTACAACTCTATAACTGCGCATGTCTCAAGAATAGTGCACTAGTCAGTGGAGTATACACTGTTGTAAGCAGGAGGTATTTACAGATGTTTATATTGTACATTAGATAGATAGATAGATGGATAGATACTTTATTGATACCCCGTAGGAGAAATTCAGGTGTCCAGCAGCAGAAGACTCATCCAGCCGAAGGAACAAAGGATCTCTTGAAACGTTCCGTTCGGCAGCGTAGTGACAGGAGCCTGTTGCTTCGATTACTCCTCTGAGCGGCCATAGTGTCATGCAGAGGGTTTCTGGAGTTACCCAGGATGCCCTGAATTAGAGCCCTCATTCTTCTCTCCAGCACAGCTCCCACAGAGTCCACACTTCTCCCCATCACAGACACATTTCCTGATCAGCCTGTAGAGCCGGTTAGTATTTCCCGAGGTCAGGCTGCCGCCCCAACACGCAACCCCAAAGAACACGGCACTAGCTACCACATACTGGTAAAATATGTGCAACATTAGACTGCTCACATCGAAGGACCTCAGTCTTCTCAGGAAGAAAAGTGTGCTCTGATCTTTCTTATACAGCAATGGCCTGAGCTGAGCAGTCCAGTCTGTGGTCCAGCTGGACTCCTAGGTATTTGTAAGACTGAACCACTTCGATGTCCCGTCCATTTACGGTGATCTGTTGATGGGAAGGGCTCCTGTGAAAGTCAATGTTCTTGGTCAGTCATTTCCTTGGTCTTGGACACATTGAGAATCAGACCATTTCTCTCACTCCAGTCTGAGAAAGGAATCTAAATAAACAATAGTAATAATAGCAGCAGTTAAAGTGACTAGTGAATTTCCCGAACAGAAATATCAGATGAATGGAATATCTTATAATGTAGTAATAATAATAATAACAACATCAGTAAAGTGACTACTAGCGACTAGTTAGGTGGACTATCAGAACAGGGGAGTGGCAAATTTATAGACTCAGCAGTTCTCATCGTACAATCTGACAGCAGCAGGAAGAAAGGACCTATGTCAGTTGTCGAGTGAGTATGAGTCCATGGTGCAACTGGGATGTTTCCAACTTCCAGGAATAGTTTACATTACAAAACTGGGTGATGGTTGCGGAAGAATGGCACAACAAACGCCGGCCCGTAGCATGACCCCACCGCCACCACGGATTGTAATTTCCTCATACTCACCAGACTTATCACCTATTGATCTCTGGATCGCCAATAACAGCAGTGTGTTCCAGTTCCTGCCAATATCACGCAACTTCACACAGCCATTGAATAGGCGTGGACCAGCATTCCACGTATATATAATTTATTATTAGTTTATTGTATAATATGTACCTATGTATGCTATTACATATGTGAAGTCTTGTTCTTGGTTTTGTATTTAGGTTTGGCAGGCGCTCCTGGCCACAATGGACCTCCAGGTGAGTTTAGACAGGGATACACACGCACTATAGTCTGTGTTCTTTCTTTTAAGACTCACTCTTTTCTTAGGACAACCAGGTGTGCAAGGGTTCAGCGGACAACAAGGATTGCCAGGGCCTAAAGGTAGCCCTTGCAAATAACATGGGTTGAATTTGGGAATATTGATGTGTGTGTGTGTGACTTTAGGTGACAGAGGCCTTCCTGGATTCCAAGGTCTTAAAGGTTTGTTTCTTTGACATCTACAAAACATTCAAAAATCGTTCACAAATAACTCGATGTTTTTTTCAGGTGACACGGGCGATAAGGGTCCGAGGGGGGTGCCAGGTCAGTCATACCCTCTCACACACAAAACTATAGAAATAATCTTCAATAAATCAACAGAACAATATTTCAGTGTTTGAATACATTTCCATTTCTCAGGTGATGTTGGTGTACCCGGGGCGCCTGGGCCGGCAGGAGAGATGGGGCCCAAAGGATCAATGGGTGAGCCGATGACATCACTATTATTATGTTTGTAAGACATCATCCATTAGAACTAATCTATCATTACAACTGTTAAATGTAAATGTCCCAGAAGAGGGCAGTAGTCTCTCTTTGTATCTAACCAGGAAAGATGTTTGTTATTGTATTAAAAGGTCTCAGCTGCTCCATCCCCTGGTGGATAAGGCATTGATGTTGTATTTGGATAAACAGCTCATGCAGATGTTACTGAGTCTGACTTTGGTTTCATTTACTCCTTTATTCAGGTCTTTCTGGAATTGATGGAGCAAAAGGCTCAAGAGGTTGGTCACTGATAATTTCTGTTACATTTATATATACAGTATACAACACGTAAATGTAAATATTTCTAAATTATTTCTTGGTTCATAGGGGACTCAGGCCAAGCTGGACCCCCAGGGCTACGAGGCCCGGCCGGTCCTCCAGGAGATGCCGGCATGCCAGGTAAAGTCAGACACTAGTCTGTCACTTTATATTTATCATTCAGACTCATTCATCGCCTTGCTCATATTCATACAGGTCAACCAGGACTGCAAGGACCACCAGGTACTGTTTCTGGTGTTTAGCTTCAATGTAAAAGGCACAAAGCATCAACAACATTATCAATCATTGCTTTTTGGTTTTAGGGATCGCAGGGAATCCAGGACAACCTGGAGTTAAAGGTACAAGACATTCACATCTGCAATGTTTTAATGTATCAGGAAACCACATCACCAATGATATATCTCCTCTCTGTTCATGTCAGGAGAACCCGGTGCACCAGGAAGAATCATTAATGCAGGTAAGAGAAGACAGCATCGGCTTATTTAGATTTTACATGGTGTCTATATTTTTATTGAAGACTTATCTGCTGCATTAGATAATCTCACACATGACTTAATGTCGGCATTTCACTGTCTTTGGTTCTTTCAGCCCATCACTCTTTGTTCCTTTTACATCTTCACTGTTCCAACTTTCTGACCACATTAATCCAGACATAGGAATAAGACTATCTTCTCCATGTTGTTTTCCAGCTGGTTCTAGTTCTGTTGGGATCCCAGGACCCCCAGGCCCTTCAGGCCCCCCTGGCCCTGCTGGCCCCCCAGGATTATCAGGTCTGAACCTACACTATTGAAAACTCATGAGGACTATTATAACTGACTTTGTTTCACTGTGCCAGGTCCAATTGGCCCAGCTGGTCTTCCTGGCCAAACTGGTAAGTCTTCTCCCTCAGAACCTGCTCTCGTTTGCCACACACAGGAAGTAAGAGATGCTTTGTTTTTGGTTAAGGTCCTAAAGGTGACAGGGGCGATCAAGGGGAGCGAGGCGTGTCAGTTAGAACCAGTGAAACCCTCAGTTCAAGTAGAACCCAAAGTAAGTTCTGGACACACATGTTCTTCAATCATCAGGAGGCTCTCTCCACTTTTGTCCAAAGCATTTGCATCTTTTAGAACTGTCCTCTGTTTTTGTTCAGACCAATACTCTGCAGGTGGAGTCTCTGGAGCAGTGGGACCCCCAGGACCACCCGGGCCCCCGGGACAACCAGGACGTCCAGGTAGCCTCCCTGGAAATGATAATTAATGTATTAAATCCAAACTAACAACCCACACGTCAGAATATTTTAATCTCATATAAACTGTTTTGTTTCATCAGGAGATTCAAGACAAGGTCCACCTGGTCCTCCTGGTGTCCCTGGTCAGCCTGGTAAGTATTATACATAGTTACTGATGTGATAAGACTATGAATGTAAATGAATGAATATAACCTCCTTAGGTTATGGTAGACCAGGGCCAAAAGGAGACAGAGGAGAATCAGGCTTTGCTTCCAGCTCAGGTACAGTCGGACCATGTGACAGTCCTTCATCTGCCCATAGTCCTTAACGTAACTGATACTTTGCAGGTACAACATACTACACTGGACCACCAGGCCCCCCAGGCCCCCAGGGACCACAGGGAACCAAAGGTAACCTCAAAGCATCCTGGCATTGGCCGCATTGTTGTGTCATTTCTTATGCTCATTTTGGACTCTCATTCTTCTTTTCAGGCGATCCTGGAGTTCCTGGTATTCCCGGCACATCCAGAGGTATGTTTTATTCAGAGTTTTATTTCTTCAGTGTTGGCATTTGTCTGAAATGGGCAAAATGATCAAATGTCTATGTTCTGATGCGTGCATGACAGAATGATAATTTCTAACAGTTGAAATGTGACCACTTTGGATCTCACTTTTTCAGGCTCAGTGTCTGTCACTGCTGGTCCTCCCGGTCCTCCTGGACCTGCGGGACCACCTGGTCAGCCGGGCTCTTTCTCCTCTTCCAGTGACATTCGCCAGTACATCACAGATTACATGAGTATGATCCTCATTGGAATGAGCTCTAAAGTTCCTCTTTAACTCTGAACACTGGTGTTGAATGTTGTGTCATGTGCACATTCAGGCCGCAGCAGTCAGTTTGCTGTACAAGGACCTCCAGGCCCCCCCGGGCCCCCAGGGGCCCCTGGCTCCTACTCCGGCTCCCTCGAGGACCTGTCGACTCGGATCATTGCATACTTACAACGTAGGTTGGAGTGTTACTTTTTTGTGTGTGTTTATATTCTTTGTATGCTTTTCTTAAAAGCCTCTTCATTCTGTTAAGGGTCAGGCTCTAGTGTGAGAATCGGTTTACCAGGACCTCCAGGACCTCCTGGGCCCTCTGGTCCGGGCACTCTGTCAGTCAGCGCTCTAATAGCCTTGTTACAGAGTAAGTTTTTTACTTTTACTTTTATTTTTTAAGTCTTTTTAAAAACAAAAACAAAAAAACAA
The DNA here is from genome assembly GCA_964034765.1 of Knipowitschia caucasica. Lineage (NCBI taxonomy): Eukaryota > Metazoa > Chordata > Actinopteri > Gobiiformes > Gobiidae > Knipowitschia > Knipowitschia caucasica. Next base: position 17,764,462 of record OZ035835.1, read on the forward strand.
AGCCAAATGTTGATGTTTGTGGTTATAAATACGACACGATGAGTAAAGATACACAAAAAGCAAAGATACACAATGAGCCACATCTGTGACAGCCTCCTCCCTCCTCGCTGTGGCTCCTGTGGTCCTAAAACAAAAACACATCCGGAGACCAGGGCACTCACTGTCTCTAACTGTCTGCCCTCAGGAGACGATGTGAGGAGGTATGTGATCGGACCACCTGGCCCACAGGGACCACCTGGGCCCTCAGGAGCAGCGGTCGATGGCTCCTTTGGTGGTTACTCTTTGGAGCAGATATCCACTTATGTCATCAAAATCATAACAGGTGAAAGTCTCAGTGCGTCCTAAATGACTCCTGATATTTAGTCTAACTGAGTGTGTATGTTCAGAGAGAGGACTCGGCAGAGGACCACCAGGACCACCTGGACCGGCTGGACCCCCTGGACCTGGAAGCTCAGGGTTTACTACAGCCACCATTGATTACTCTGCACTTATGAGAAGTGAGTTCTCTTCAGACTTTAGGCCAAATGTAACAATCCTCATTTCAACCTTTGTTCATTGTTCACTCTTAGACTCAGAGTTCCGCTCGTGGATGAACTCTGCCCTACAGCACAGTAATTCTGGACCCCCAGGATCCCCTGGTGCCCCAGGTCTACCCGGCCCCCCAGGACCCCAGGGACCACCTGGTGTGTCCACCTCCACAGTGTATGGCTCAGGAGGCCGCAGCTACAGCTTTGAGGACATCCAGAGATACATACAGAGTTAGTATATGTTTTATTTATTTATTGTTTATTTAGTTAGAACAGTGCATGTCAGAGGTTCTATATTTCACTCCTCTTCATGTTTCAGTCCATCCTAATCACATGTATACACCATATACATGCATAATGTATGAGATTATAGCCATTTCTTGAATAGAGGTGATGTCACCACATCTGACTTGTATTTTCAGCTTCTAGGGTACAAGGTGCACCAGGGCCTCCAGGTCCTCCGGGCCCCCAGGGGCCTCCAGGCTCAAACAGTGGATCAGTCACATACAGTGGAAGCTTCTCTCGAGACAGCCTCCGCTCTGAGCTGCAGGACTACATGTCCAGTGAGCACTGATCATGTGGAATTATAAGTGCAACAGTTGCAGGTGATTCAACTAAGTGATGTGTGCAGGCGAGAGTGTCCGGCGCTCCATCATGGGCCCCCCAGGGCCTCAAGGACAGAAGGGAGACCGTGGAGAGCCAGGTTACATCCACAGCCAGACGCAGAGCTACTCCCAGGGAGACTCTCGATATGGCTCCCAAGGAACTCAGATCAAAGAGATCGACATCCGGGGACTCACAGAGACTCTGGACTATTCTAATGTGGCCATGAAGGTCACGGACTACATCAAGAGTCAGTCTCACTGACACACACTCACACTGACACACACTGACACACACACTCACACTGACACACACTCACACTGACACTGACACACACTCTCACACACTCACACTGTCACACACTCACTGACACACACTCACACTGAAACACACTCACACACACTGACACACACTCACACTGACACACACTAACACGTCTCTCTCTTTGCTCTTGCTCAGATCAAGGTCTGCTGCAGGACTATCTGGGGGACGGCTCTCTGCGGACTCAAGTACGAGCCATTCAGGGCCCCCCTGGACCAGCAGGCCCCCCCGGCCCCCCGGGATACAGCCGCGTCCTGGCCTCCTACGGCAATATAACAGCTGACCTGATGGACTTCTTCAGGGGTGAGCACATGCAAACGCACACACAGACAAACACACACACATACTTAGATGCAAACAAACACATACCTGTACATACAAGTGTCTTTATACCATGATTCCCAGTGTTGTAAAATCCTCCAGACCCCTCCCACCTCAGAGCCCCTCCATCGATGATCTATAAAACAAAGGTCTTTGCAACACACAGCACAGTGTAGTTTAACATAAGACACACAATGTAAACAGTGATTTGTGTAGCAGTCACTTCACCGTCAGACACTGAAGCTGAGACATGTAGCTGTAGATCTGACTCGTCTTCTCCTCCTGCAGCACACGGGACCATCCCAGGACCCAGAGGACTCCCAGGTCCCAGAGGGGAGAGGGGCTACTCAGGGCTCAAAGGAGACAAAGGTAAAGAGTGTTTTGACATGTATCCTGTAAATGTTTGTGATAATACACGGGTCCTAACATACATACATGTGTGTTGTTAGGTGATCCGGGACAGCCTGGTCTCCCGGGGTTACCAGGAGCATACACTATACAAATTCCACACAGACTCCAGAAGAGAGAAACAGGTAAAAGGATCCAACATACCATTGTTAAAATCAGACACAAATCAATTCTCTCTTAAACCCGGACTCTCGTTTCAGCTAAAAAACACCACCACGTTCGAAACAAAGACCTCGGAGCCGCGGACAAAGCCTGAGCCTCGGATCCTTCCACATTTCTTCACTTGTAGATTTAGAACTTTAAGAAAATCCGCCGTTTGAAAGCGCTCCTTCTCGCACATGACAAATAAAAGTGGCCAAACGCATCAGTCTCTCCATAATTAATGATTTTTAGGGTGTTTCATGTTTACTTGCAGAGATGCTTGCTTTTATACTTTTTACAGACTGGCATCGACGATTGTTTTGTACTGCACAGCTTTTGAGCGTCTTGTTGTTGTGTTTTGTATTTTGTGGAGAACTTTGTTGTTATAAGAATCCTACACTTGTTTTCTGTCATTGTTGTCAAAGAGCGAATGCAAATCAATATAAGTTTTTAGATACTAGTTTATTCAGCTGGACACACGACTGAGGGTAGTTTTTTTTCTTCATGATGCAAAGAACATAGAACTGAAGGCAAAACTGATGGAGAACTATGATCCTAAAGAGAAATGTGGTTTGTATATATTTGTATAATTCAGCACTGAAATGCAAGCTTTATCAATTTTTGGAAAGATGATCATGAGTAAGAATAAAATGCTATATTTGAATAAATTTATTTTTTTGGAATTGTGAGTGATATATTTCATGCGTGTAGATGCAAGCTAAGGGGACAGTGCTCAGTAGTGGCCAGATCTGGTACTGCAAGTGTTGGCACGAGGCAGAAGTAATTTCAACACCACTTGTGTGCTCTTTTTGGATATGAACTGATTTTTAACTCAAACTGATATTTGTAGCAACTTTAAATAACAGTATCATAATAAAGTTAGTTTTAAAGGTCATACAGCTGGGGGTTGAATTACGTTGCTAATAATTCATGAATCCCTTTCCTCAGACATTTAAAGAGGAGATATATTTTATTATAGCTATTTTCTAACACGTTATGAGTCCGTGATCCGGGTTGCCAGAACTCACCGCATCGAGCTAATCTCACTGGTAAAGTAACATGTGGCCGCAGAACTACAAAATTCTCAAATCATTAACGACAAAACAAGGATTAAAACAAGGATTTCGAACAGGGCCTTTGTGAGAAAAGATGTTGGTTATGGATTTGTTGTTAAAAAGCTCATGTCTATTTGGCTATTGTGGTCCCAGCTGGATTCGTCTGCATATCTGGCAACCTGAGAGACTGGGAGAGGTTGCAGTACCACTTTTGGCCAGATTTGTTTCACATATTGCTCCCGTTATTATTATTGATCCATGATTGCTCCTTTAATTCACTGATTCAGCCTCTAAACTAAGAGTCTAGTTTCCAAAGCTTTAGTCCTGATTATATTTGATGTTTAGCACTGGCTCCATTTGTGACATGAACTGAAAAAACTTGACAATAAATATAAAAACGGTCCATATTTTATTTACATTTATAAAGACAAGTTAAAATACATCTGATCATAAGAAATGCAAACAGGTCATTGTGACGCGACAATCTGTGATCAACATTTACATGAGATTAAAGACAAACCAGCGATGGCAAAATAAGGCTTAAGCTTGAATTACATCTTTATAAACGCCTCATGTTCATAAAATAAAACTGTCTTTGCGGAGTCTTGTGTCAGCGAGTGAAATATAGGATTATTAAATCTAGAATAGTAAAATAAGATCTGGAATAAAAGAACAATTAAAATGTTTCTGATGTGAGGCGTGCGGACAGAAGCACATAGACTCACTGCATACGTTTCCATGACGATGTGCCAACAGTGCAAATTAACAGCTTTACATTCTTCCACATCAGCGCCGTGCGTCTGATGAGGTTTTTTTAACTTGTGAGGTTTCCCAATAGAAAAAATAGCAATGAAAAAGTACATTATAAAAGTTATGTTCTTGATCTAACTCAGAATACTAACCGTGTATGTGACTCATTCCACCTGATGCTCTATCCTCCTGATGCTCTATTCTCCTGATGCTCTATCCACCTGATGCTCTCTGTGTCCGTGGTGAAGTGAGTACTTTACAGACTGCTGCAGACTGTTCTTAAAGAGAGAGACTTTATTTTTTGGAGACGTCTCTGGAAGCGATGGTTGTGTGGACAGCGTTTGGTTTAGAGGAAGTTTGAAGTCTGTCCTGTGAACATGCTCGGGACGTGTGCACAGACTTTCTTTGGGCCCGAACCGTCGTCAAGGAGACGGCACATCATGCTCCATACAGTAAACTCCTCTCCTCCTCCTCCTATTTCCTTTCCTTTCCTCTCCTCCTCAGCAGTGTGGAAGTGCAGCATTAGATTCCCGAGTTGTGCATGTTTGGAATGGGGTAGAACTTGGACACTCGACTCTGAGCACTGGGATTAAGGCATTCCGACTCTCCGCTCATTTTGAAGAAGACTTCCTGCTCCTGCAGCTTCCTCTGGAACTCCTCCTCGAGCGCCTGCAGGGGGCAGCACATGTTAGCCTCAGTACAAGAGCATTACTCAGAGTAAAGACAGTACCTTTTTCCGGGGCCTCAGCTTTTCTCTCCACTCTTTGATTTCTTGGTTGTTTTCTTCATCAAGTTCTTTCAACTTCTGTGTCTCGTGTTCAATCAGCAGATGGCATTTCTCATTCTGAAAGAGAACGAAACCAGCCTCATGGTTTACTTTCTGCATTTAAAGATCAGAACCATAGTGTTGGGGAAATGTTTGTACATATTATTCCCTATTTGTTAAAAAGGGGTTGAGCTAAATATAGTTAAAGTTGTATGTACAGTATATAGTGTGCACATAAACACACACACGCACGCACACACACTCCTGCATTGAACATATAAACCTGTGGTGGCGTTCAGGTGAGTGTGTAACCGTGTGCGTCTCCATGGTTACCTGCAGCTGCTGCAGCTCCCGCACGTTGGCGTCACACTGCAGTTGCAGGTCTCTCATCTGGTTCTCGTGTTTCTGATGCTGATGCAGACGCTCGTTCTTCTGCCGCTTCTCCTCCTGCGCCGCAAACTGCAGCAAACACAACAGGTTACAATCCAGAAACATCTAGAATTAGTTAGTCATGTGACTCAAATGTACAGAAGATCAGAGACAAAGGCGTGTGGAGGTGACAACGTTTCATATAAACACAGATCCACAGAAGACGAAAAGTGTTTGTTTCTGAACAAATGGTGAAACATTTCAGTTATGCATATGACTAATCTGAAGCATTTGTTTTTTAACTGTTCATAACTTTTATCTTTTTAATACATTATGTTTTATATGTATATACACTGTTTTTTTGTCTGTCTTTTAATTGCTTGTGAAGCACTTTGGGTTACACTGTATGAATTGTGCTTTATAAATACATTTGATTGATTGATTGATTGAAACAGATTAAAGGTAAATGAGGATTTTCCAGTATTTTAGGAAAGAACAGCCCTTTCCAAAGCGAACGGAAACTAAGACATGTGTGAGAGACAAGCAGGAGCCCAGTTTGTGGTCAGTCTATGGTCAGTCTTTGGTCGGTCTCTTGTTGGTCCCTGGTCAGTCCCTGGTCAGTCCCTGGTCAGACCTGCTTGATGCGCTCCCTCTCCTGCTCCTGTGTGACCGTGGCGGTGGCGGTGATGCGGAGGCTCTTCTTGAACATGGCCATCCTGGTCTTGGCTTCGCTGCGCTGGATCTTGGGCAGTCGGCCTCGCTCCTGCGCCTGTTTGTTCTTCAGCTCCTCCACCAGCCGCTGGTTGAAGCGCTGCATCTGCTCCATTTCCTGCAAAAGAAAGAATTTGAACTCAAAAGAGGAAAACGGAAAACACAGCCTCGCAGGGCCGTCTTCAGGGCAATATTTATATCTCCTGTCTCCATTGGCTCAGATTGATTTCTGAAATAATTGAGTCATTTGAGTAGATTGTAAGTCATAGATGGAGAACAGAATTATCGCAAACACAGAACAATCCCACTTTTCTAAGCGACCAGTGAATAGATAAGTAACAACAGAATAAGTAGAGCAGGGCATCTGTCAGAGCTGCCGTTTCGATATGTGTCTAAAAACAGGCGACTTTCAATTTGATACAATATAATAAAGATAAAATAAGATAAACTTTATTGATCCCACAAAGCAGAAATGTACATAGAATCACGCAAACATGTTAAAAAAGTAAAAAATAATCTAATATTTGTATTATATTTGATACTATTCAATAAAATTATTGCTTTTGGCTTCTTATCTAATGTTCTGAAAAAACTATTGATGTTACTAAAGAAAAAAATAGACAATTTATCCAACTTAAAAAACTATTATACTTATTTAGATGGTTTTTTTTGCGCCACCCCTGATAAAAAGACGGACACGTGTGTGGTAGTAAATGTATCAATCAATCAATCAATCTTTATTTATAGGGCGCTTTTCCTGCACAGGGCAACACAAAGCGCCTCACAGTCCACACCACACAATGCACAAATCATCACCATTAAAATACAATTAAAAACACATATGTAATTAAAAAGCATTAAAATCACATAAGTAATTTAAAAACATAAAAATCACACAAGTAATTAAAAACAATAAAATAGTTAAAAACACAAAAAGTTACAACAATAAATAACAAGGTGTGTTAAAAAGATAAAATTCTCTAGTTGTATGCACGGGAAAAAAGAAAAGTCTTTAACATGGATTTGAACATTGACAGAGAGGCAGCCAGTCTCACATCCTCAGGAAGACCGTTCCAGACTCCAGCTGCATAAATCTGAAAAGCAGCCTCCCCCTGTCTAGTCCTGACTCTGGGCACTAACAGGAGTCCCGTCCCTGCGCTCCTCAGAGTCCGGGCTGGTTCATATGGGACTAGCATATCATGGATGTACTTTGGTGCAAGGCCATGGAGAGACTTGTACACCAGGAGAGCTGCTTTAAAGTCTATCCTCTGGGCCACGGGAAGCCAGTGCAGAGACCTGAGGACCGGACTAATGTGGTCGTACTTCCTGGTTCTAGTCAGGACTCGGGCTGCAGCATTTTGAATATACTGCAACTGTCTTACTGCATGTTTGGAGATACCTGTGAGCAGGCCATTGCAGTAATCCAGCCTACTGGAAACAAAAGAATGGATAAGAATCTCCAAGTCTGCCCTGGACACAATATTTTTAATTTTGGCAATATTTTTCAGATGATAAAAAGCTGCTGATGTTACCGATCCAATGTGGCTATTGAAGTTTAAGTCAGAGTCCATTATTACTCCCAGATTTCTGACCTTATTTAAGGGCCTTAGGGAGAGAGACTGAAGGTGACAAATGACGGTCTCTCTTTGTTTCTCGGGACCAAAGACAATCATTTCGGTTTTGTCCGCATTTAGCTGGAGAAAATTGCATTGCATCCACTCACTGATCCGCTGGATACAGCGAAGGAGTGAGTCCACCGGCCCATGCTCTCCTGCAGTCAGTGAGACATAGATCTGAGTGTCATCAGCGTAATTGTGGTAGGACACTTTCATACTTTGAATTAACTGACCTAATGGCAGCATGTAAATATTGAACAGGAGAGGTCCCAGAATCGACCCCTGTGGCACTCCGCAGGTCAGGGCCATATTATCTGAGACAGCATATTATGTACGTCCAGCATACTGTGAATAGAAAAGGTAAATGAGATGAGCACAGAGCAGAGTGTCACCTTCTCGTGTCTCTTCAGCAGCTGGTGCCTCTGGAGGAAGTACTGGTCCTTCAGCTGCTGCTTGAGCTGTTGGTGCTTCTCCTGCAGGTGGCGCTCTTCCAGCTCCCACATAGCAGCTTCCCTGGCTTCACAGAGCACACACGTACACACATATTATTTTAAATGTCAGACTACGCACACACACACACACACATGCACGCACACACACACATAAAGTGACCTCACACGATGACGGCGTGTGCAGCAGCTGCTTCTGGTTTGTTTCTGTCGTCAGTGGATGAGTGAGTGCAGTAGAAGCTGGACATGCTTCTGTTTTACAGTTTTGTCGCTGAATGTTAATGGTGTCTGGAGTGTAGTGTCTCTCGGCTGTGGGAGTGGAAGCCAACACATGCCTCATTTTAATTTGCATGTTCTCCCTGTGTGTTCCTCTACTACTAAAAACATGAACAAAAGGTCAAATCCTCCAGCTCTGGTCCTGACCGAGAGCATCCACACCTGGAGATGTGTCTGTGACCACTGCTCCTGTCAGACGCCCTAGTGGCAGTAAGTGGCCTTTCCCTACAGGGACAATAAACTATACTAATTTATGCCACATATGGCATATGTACATAATATATCCTGCATTTAACATGTTTGCACATTTCCTCCCTTTTTTGCACAATCTGAGTGTTTCTATCCATGCCAAATGTAAATTTCTCCTCCTTGTGAGATAAATAAAGAATATCTTATCTTATAGGAAATGTGAAATACAGTTACTTAGAAATCAATCAGTGAGAAAGACTGTCAAGCATTTAGCCAAAGGTTGTAGATCAAATCCTAAAATAGCACGTTACTAAAAATAGATGTTAACAAATTGAATTTCTTTTTAACACCAAACATCCATCCATCCATTTTCTTCCCCATAATCCAGTTCCATTGCCCAAGGACACAACGGCTGCAGACATCAGTGGGAGGAGAGTCAGTGGAGAAATTCTTGTGGGGGGATCGAACCCACAACCTTCAGGCTCAAAGGCCAATACTCTAGCAACTGAGCCACTGTCGCCTCTTCTTTTGAACACATCCCTCTATACTGCTGTTTGTCCGAGTCTGTGATGTAGACTCAGCTATTGTGTTTCATTTGATACAGTTATAGAAAGCAATAGTACTTTGAATAGCAGGAAAGCAATTTATCAAAAACGATTTGTTTTTATCACTGGCAAAGACCCACGGCCTCCTACTTTTAGAGAGCTACAGGTCTAAAGCAACTCCATGTCTGTAATAAACTAGTAGAACTCAAATGGACAGAGCCTCACCTCTCATGAGCTGCTGCTTGTGGTTGAGGCAGTCTCTCTCGATCGTAGAGATTTCCACCTTGTGCTGTTGGATGATCTTCTTCAAGGAGCCGTCCAGTTCTTGTTGCTGCTTCTGTAAGAACTCCTGCTCCTTTAGGGGAAGAGAGAAACAGCCTGAGGATGAGGACAACAACCAAGACACTAGAACAAGGACTAACACGTGTAGGTTTATATAACGCTGCTTTGTTGAAACTACAAATAATACACACAAAGATCACGCCACATCATCAAGTCCTGTAGATGGAGACAGAGAAAAACAGGTATATAACAAATACACACTTCTGTTTTGTTACAATTGTAACAAAATTGGCTTGAATTCAGGATACTATTCTCAATGTAGGTAAGAGTAGGATGACCTGACCTACAATATTTCACAAGTTGAGGCATATCTCTCCGGTTTCCCTCTTTGGTCTGGTCTCTCTCCCTGGTCCCTCTCTCTGGTCCGGTCTCTCTCTTTGGTCTGGTCTCTCTCTCTGGTCTCTCTCTTTGGTCTGGTCTCTCTCTTTGGTCTGGTCCCTCTCTCTGGTCCCTCTCTTTGGTCCCTCTCTTTGGTCCGGTCTCTCTCTTTGGTCCGGTCTCTCTCTTTGGTCTGGTCTCTCTCTTTGGTCTGGTCTCTCTCTTTGGTCCGGTCTCTCTCTTTGGTCCGGTCTCTCTCTTTGGTCTGGTCTCTCTCTCTGATCTGGTCTCTCTCTTTGGTCTGGTCCCTCTCTCTGGTCTCTCTCTTTGGTCTGGTCTCTCTCCCTGGTCCCTTTCTCTGTTCTTCTCTCGCCCTCTGGTCTCTCTCTTTGGTCTGGTCTCTCTCTTTGGTCTGGTCTCTCTCTCTGGTCCCTCTCTTTGGTCCCTCTCTTTGGTCTGGTCTCTCTCTCTGGTCACTCTCTCTGGTCTCTCTCTATGGTCTTTCTCTCTGGTCTTTCTCTATGGTCTTTCTCTATGGTCTCTCTCTCTGGTCTCTCTCTCTGGTCTCTCTCTCTGGTCTCTCTCTCTGGTCTCTCTCTCTCTGGTTTATCTCTCTTGTCTCTCTTTTCAGAAAGAATATCGTTTAACGTTATGAAATAGAGCAGTACTGAAATCAATAGCAAAGACATATGAGTACAAAAGATGTAGTGTCACGTTTTTTGGGACGCCACAAACACGTGAAGGTAGCAACACGGCTATCTTCATCGCTAATTGTCTGATGTAGAAGAACCAAAAAACTTTATGTAAAATACCCTGTTTTACAAAATACGACTTAACTCATCCACAGAAACAGCCGAAACAGAGAAGAACAGAACCACTGCATGAACACTGAAAAAACGCTTCCGGGGCGCGCCGCCGTGACCTCCGCACACACAACACGGGCCCCAGGACACGAGAAGCACGCACACGTATGTTCCAAAGAGAAAGAGAGGCAGAAAAACACACACACACACACACACTTCAGTCCGCTGCGGTGACTTACATCCTGCATCTCAGCGTTGAAGAGCGTGCATGAGGACAACTGAAAAGACTGAATCATAACCTGGGCCACTGCCTGTGAAGGAGAGGGAGGGGGGAGGGGGTGAGGGTGAGGCAGGGGCAGGGGGAGGGGGCAGCGGGTCACACTTTACACAGGAGAAACAGCCACACACACACACACTGCAAAAAAGTGATGAAAAATAAGTCAAAAATTGCTCAAAATTGGCAACATTTGAGAACATTTTGACTGCCTTAAAACAAGATTTGCCAATTTTTTGAAAAATAAAATAAAATAAAAATCTTAATCCAGATGAGCCAGAGCTGAGTCCTCATATGAGTGTGCCCTTACCCCTGGTTGGGAAACACTGCTTTACAGATAAAAAAAAAAAACATCTTGGAAAACACAATTCTTCACATGAGGGAGGTCTATTCTCTACAAATCTCTAAGCTCTGATTTTGAACTCGGGCTGGTGGTGGCTTCTATGGCAAAGGCGGCAGCTTGTTTCTTTGTCTCTTCACCGGAATCAGTTTGAAGTACATTTTTATTTTTGACACACATGGATATCGTATATCTTTTGGTTTTGAACTGGTCATAACAGTAAAAAAACCGTATAATAAGAACACAGAAAAAACATGAATCACAAAGACCAAACTCAACCCTATCCTTAGAATCCATAGTTTGCAGAAGTAGTAATGTACAAAAAAGACTTGGAAAGAAGACACTGCAAAAAGTGATGAAAAATAAGTTAAAAATTGCTTGAATTTGACAAAACGCACCTTACTTTGAGTAAATTCTGACTGTCTTAAAACATGATTTGCCAATGGGACAAAGCAAAGTGGCAAATCTTGTTTTAAGTCAGAATGTACTCAAAAAACACTTGACTTCTGGCAATTATTACCTCATATTTCATCATTTTCTGCGGTGTAAGTGAGACAGAATAGAAAGTTTACCTCTGCAGACGTAGTGAGGGACAGGTCTTCCTTTAAGCGCCTCATGAGTTCTTTTCTCATGCGTTTGCGGGACTGCCCGACCTCCATTTTCACCTACAGTTTGGGGTTTGAGGACACTGTTCAAATGGGTTTTGTCTTTCAGTCAGAGGAGCTGCAGGTTTTCCCGCTTCCATCGCATGCATGAGATCACTGAGAGCCACCACCGCCTGATTTAGATTTATCATTTTGAATCAAAGTGAGGAGATGTTTGCACCGATTAAGGATCTGGAGCCACCGGAAGTATCAGGGTAAGATGTGAGCAGACCGAGAGATACGTCTAAGAACCAAGATCAGACACAATCCATGGAGGCAAATGGTTAAAAGATCAAAGAAGAGCTTAATGATTGTAATTACAGAACGACTGATTTGAATTTTTTAGGATTTTTTTTTAGATTCTGTCACAAATGTTATGGGATACTGTTCCAATGATTACCAATTTCATTTTCAGTTATTTTTTCCTAAATGTTGAGAAAAAAACATAGCTTGATGATCAGCCACAAAAACGTTTTCTTTGCCATTCTGAGCAGCTAAACTATATCTATATATCTTCCTGAAAATGTGAGACAGGCTTCTTCACTGACAATGTTCAAACCCAGGTTAAAAACAGTTCTGTTTAGCTGAAAATACAACAGAAGGATTATATTATTCACTCTTTTAAATACACTGTGATTATTTATGATTTATTTGAGTTGCCTTGTGTATGAACTGTGATATACAAATAAACTTGCCTGGCCTATAAATAAAAAACTGGTACTGTAAATAAATTGCTCCCCATGCATTAAATACATTATGATTACCCAATCAGTTCACTGCATGTTGGGTAAAGTTTCACGAAAGGTGTTGGTGGCTGAGTGAAAAAAGTAAAAAATGTAATTGTTAAAAAATATATATATAAAATGTAACAATGGTAAAAATCATTGAAATCTTTGGAAAATTCTCTATTAGAAGAATCAGTCGTCCCTTAATTATAATTGGATTGTACTTTACCAATGCCTTATTTATTAGATAATCCTCTCATCACCGAAGCAACTATGCACTGACACCAACATTATTCACCGTCACAAAAGAAAACACATATTTCAACACGATATAGTCGAGCTCTGCAGAAAAGTAAATGAGGCAAAATCACTGTACGGGTAAAAGAAGAAGGAAAACGCATTGACAGATTAACAGAGCACAGACATCCTGCCAAAAGAAAGCGCTTCCTGAACATCTTTTCAGACTCCAAAAGTGTCGCGTCTGCGCTCAGAGACTTTAAAGCTTGTTAGAAAGAGCTCTGGCGTCGCAGCACTTGGCTCCAGGAGGATCGTAAAATACTGCATCCCACAAGCAGAAGCCGTAAAGCAGCTCTGTCCGTCACCCACAGCACTCTAGCCAATCACAGGGCAGAGAGAGGTCGCCACGGAGACCTGTCACCATGTTGTATTATAGTGTTATTTCAGGATTGGTTTGAGAGTTTAAATATGTGTTTTTTTTGTAACACTTTAGTTTATCCCTCACAAATAAACAGCTAATGAAGAACTAATTAGAGTAAAATTTATGTATTTTTAGCTCTTAATGGGTATTTATAAAGCACTATAGTCCTAGTCCCTATTCCATATGGCATTAATCACCCTCTAATTAACTACTAACTGACACTTTCCCATGTGGGTTAGAGTTAAGAACACTAATTAGCACCTAAATAGATGTTAATTAGTGAGGGCTAATCTAAAGTGTTAGCCCTTACTAATTAAGACAATACAAACAAGTGCGGTCACATCGTGCTTTGGTATTTTTTTATTTTTATACTTTTACAGAACTAGTTGGGCAAAGGGAATGAACTATATATGAGACAAAAATGTATCTACCCGGCTTTAACATATCATTCATTAGTGATGGGTAAAAACAAAAGATTAATCAGTATTGCGATATTGCGATGAATCGATACGGTAGAAAAGCAGCAAAGTAATGTGATATTTAATTAAACAATTATCGGCTTCACTTTTGTTTTTTCTTGGAGTTTACTCTGGTAAGAATCATCTGAGGTTTGTTACTCGATAATGTCTGCTTTTTGTGACTCTAGTCTATTGTATTTGAATAATTTAAGTTATGTTCTGGGAGCTCAATGTTCATGTGAGAAGTGAGAATGATAAAGTTTTTGCACTACCCTCCTAAGTATTATTTTCCTCAATTTGTGTAATGCCTCTGAATAATAAGAGAGACATGAATCACTAAATATCGCAAAATCAAATCCCAATATTGTATCGCAATATGTTAAGAATCGAAATAATATAAAATTGTGGCCCAAATATTGCAATTACTATCCATTACGGTGGTCATATTTTTGCCTATTCCCACCTCTATAGCACACTTCCCTTGGTGCAGTTGTTGTGACAGGCCTCCCCCTGGCTTCAGCACATGCAGACCCAGCACCAGTCTCACAGATGACAGGAAGCGGCCATGCACCGAGCACGTACCTCCTTCTTGCGGCTCTTCATCATGTTCTGGAACTTGGAGAGCTCCTTGTCCTGCTCCGACTTGATGCGTTTGGCCTCGTCGCGGAGCCAGCTGGTGTGGTCGTGTTCCAGGCGCTCGATCGTCTGCTTCTGCTTCTTCTCCATGTTCTCCACTTCCTGGTCGTACTGTCGCTTTTTAGCCTGGATGTGAACACGGAAACACGAGAGGTGAGAGATGTGTATGTATAGGTGTGTGTGTGTGTGTGTGTATGTATGTGTTTGTGCAGGTGTCTGTGTATGTGTATGTGTCTGTGTATGTGTCTGTATATGTGTATGTGTCTGTATATGTGTATGTGTCTGTATATGTGTATGTGTCTATATATGTGTATGTGTCTATATATGTGTATGTGTCTGTATATGTGTATGTGTCTATATATGTGTATGTGTCTATATATGTGTATGTGTCTGTATATGTGTATGTGTCTATATATGTGTATGTGTCTATATATGTGTATGTGTCTGTGTATGTGTCTGTATATGTGTATGTGTCTATATATGTGTATGTGTCTATATATGTGTATGTGTCTGTATATGTGTATGTGTCTATATATGTGTATGTGTCTGTATATGTGTATGTGTCTGTATATGTGTATTTGTGTGTCTGTATATGTGTATGTGTCTATATATGTGTATGTGTCTGTGTTAGTATTAGATAGCAATATGGCCTACGTGCAGGACTGTACAAGGACTCTACAAGGACTCCATGTTATGACTATGATTTGACTGTCTCTTTGTGACACGTATGTCTTTCGATGTGTGACGTGACAATGACTATATAAACTGTGTACTGCCTTTATTCTGTCTGAGAGAAAGAAACAGAGTAAAACAGTGGAACTTGAGAGAAACTTAAATAAACTTCCAGAGTTTGGCACACCACGATCCGTCTCTGTCTGCTTAAATCCTGACAGATTTGGTGGAGAATGCGCGGCTCGGTTTGTGCCATTCTCTGGATTGTTTTGAGAGAATTTCCTCTGTTTCTTTTTTTCGGCGTGTGGGAGCAACAGCACGTTATCTGGAAGGGGAGAAATCCCAGCGGACGCTGAAAGGGCTCGCTTTTGGATGGGCTTGCTCTTGCTCCCTCACTTTCTCTGTTTTGTTTTTTAAATTGAATATTCCGACGCGGAAAAGGGTTGGCAGACCTCTCGGACAGTCCTTGGAACCGGTTTGACAAGAATAAGGTAAGCAGACACCTTTTTATATGTAAAGTCTGCATAATTGGATATTAGATAAATTTTGGTCTGTTTTTTGGGGTCTGTCAAACTCTCTAAATTGTATTTTGAAGAAGTCTCGGGGTTAAAGTCCCTTTGAGCCTCGGGGTTAAAGTCCCTTTGAGAAAGTCTCGGGGGTTAAAGTCCCTTTGAGCCTCGGGGTTAAAGTCCCTTTGAGAAAGTCTCGGGGTTAAAGTCCCTTTGAGAAAAGCCTCGGGGTTAAAGTCCCTTTGAGAAGAAGCTTCAGGGTTAAAGTCCCTTTGAGAGAAACCATGGTGTAAACAGAAAAGCAATTTATAAAAAGGGAAACGTGTTAAGGAGGCCTTTGTTACAAAAGCTTTGAAATTGACGAATTTCAAGCTGATAAATGACAAAAGTAAAGAAGCAACAATATTTCAGTGATCACGGTTTAAATTACATACAGAAAAAGGGAGTTTTTGTTTTTGGAGTGAACAGAGTTCACCGGAGAATGCAGAGTTTTATCTAAAGTTGAGCTTTGAGAGCTTTTGTGAGATATTTACATTTTTTGCCGAGTTTTATCTACAGTTGAGCTATGAGAGGGTTGTATCCAACAGTTGTTTTTGTTTTTTAGAAAGAGATTTTGAGTTTAAATTAGTTTGCTACCTCGATAAAATAGAAGCGTAAACGTTAAACACTAAAGAGTGCCTTTTGTTACTAGTGTGGAAAGTGATCACTTCTAGACTTGGATGACAAAAGTATAAAGAACAACATCAGTTATATTCGCTTAACAAAGTAATCTTGAAAGTTATTCTTCTGTATCTTTTTGCCTGTGTGTGTGCGTCGCTCTATCTGCTGCCGTTGTCAGGGAAACGGCCCCCTCCTTCGCTGCTCTGGCTGTGAATCTGAAGCAAAGCTACTGCTTTAGGACTTCTGGCTTTTCATAGTTGTTATTCCGTTAAATTTGCTAAATTTGCCATTTGAACATTGTGTTAGACACAGTTAAACGTTTTTAAACACCATTAGGGAATAGAAGTTTTGAATTAGTATGTTTTTGAAACCCAAAGATTAGTACAAAAAGCTTTGCTTTTCTTTTTAAATCTGCTGCTTATTTTGTGAGTCCATTATTGTATTTCTGATATATTTCATAGCTGTTTGTGAGAATTTTTTCATGTATTTTTTATTTTAGTTACAAAAGCCGTTTTTCAAACATTTAAATTAGAATCTGTTAAAAGTGATTAATGATTGTAGACTTCGTCTAAAAAAGAAAGAGGGAATTAGGCTGTAAAAGTATTATATTATTAAGTTAAACTACCCAATTCACATGCAAGTGGTGACTTTTGTTTTTGTTTTGACTACACGCCTGACCTTGTTGCTCCTGCTGATGCCACAGCAGAGGAGACTGGTCTAAAATGTGCTCCAATTCATACTGACTTCATTTGAAAAATGCTGCAATTATTTTAAATTAGTAGAATAGATGCTGAGATAAATAAGTGTAAAAGGGAAAGTCCATAAAGTGAAACCCAAGATGTTCAAGATTAAAAACATCACACAGTACAAAAGTACATAATACATATTTTAAAGTTTAAAAGGTTTAAGAGATTTGAGTCTTGTTTTTTTATATTGAGAGTTTCTGGTTTTAAATGTCATCATTAGTAAGATAATAAGTAATCTTTTATTTACATAGCGCTTGGGAAAGCCAAGAGCGCTTCAAAATTGTTTAGACTTCAGAGAGAAAAACAATCTCATTCACAATCTCTGTTGTTTTTAATTTGACTATAAGGTTGTTTTCCAGAACCAAGAGCACACACTGTACAGGGTCACTGCTGGACACTGGACAGCGCAACGCCCACCCAGCCACAGGTCACAGATCAAAGAGCAAAGGGAAATGCCACCTCCTTGCCCCTCCCCACGCCACTGCAGAACTGAGTGGGTGTGAGAGAGACCGGGGCCATGAAAGAGAGGTTTCTGGAGACGGGATGGTGGAGCATCAGGGAGAGACCTGAATGAGAGTTGAGAGTGTGTCCAGTTGGTTTGCATCACCACAGTGTGACCTTTGAGACCTACAGGTGGTTCGAGGAGTCTTGAGAGACAACCCCAAAATTCACATACACACACACACACACATACACACTCATACACTCACACATTCACATTTACATATAGATACATGAAAAAGTAGAACATGAGGAAAAAGCATTAAAAGTTTACTCCAATGTAAACACATATTTTTAATTGTCTATCACTTGAATCTTTAGTTGAATCAGTATTTTTTGAGACCAGAAATGTTCATTTGAATTCTATATTGTCATGGACATAATTGACGTCTGTCCTGACACTTTTGGTTTGTTGATTTTGTACTGTGTGAAGTAATTACATTGATGAGAATTAGATCTGATAAAAACACAAATTAGAGAAGTAAACTGCGCTTGCCTTTTGTCTAAGGGACATTTGCAACAGCATGAATAGAAATTGTGTTAAAGTAGAATCAAAGTGACTTAACCATAGAGAGTAACTATTGCATAACAAGCTGTGTACAGGAACTGTGAGACTGCACCATTGACCAGAAGTACATCCCAAGTGACCTGATGTGCTTCAACTGAAAAGACTGTATCTGGAGATCCTGATGTCCAACTGGAGAGACCAAAACCATGGCTTGGACCCTACTGATGTCCAAGATGACCTGACCTGATGACGACTGAGACTCACCCTCAGGGGACCCTGAGGACCTGAGGACCTGAGGACCTTGGAGAGAAAAACTGGGGAGTGATGTTTATATTATTAAAATCATACATTGATGAGTGCTAAATGAGACAGATACTCATGATTCTTTCTTTTGTTTTTGTTTGTCCCTAGCTTCTGGACATCTGATGATCTATTGGACACAGCCATTTGCAGAACAAGAACCAGCCAATGAAAAATCGTCTATTGCCGATGCTATTGCTACAACCAGAAACTGTGACAAATGCAATATACATGTTAAGTATTCAGACATCTGACAGACAAAAACTTTTAAAATGATAAAGTATGAGTATTGTAGCGTTTTAGTAGATGTTAAATAGTAGTAAAAAAGTAGAATTGTCCTTTCTTTGTTGTTCATAAACACATTTCCACGTAAGAGTTAAAATAGTTCCATAAAATGTTATCTTTCTGATAGAGCAGCTAGAATATTAGAATCAGAGTTATGTTAGAGATATTAAAAGTGACAGAAGTCACAAATTAGGAATATGCCTTTGCTCAAACTGCAGCCAAACTTTAGAGTCACAATAGTGTAGAAATAGGAATAGATAAACGCATCAACCATAGATGCTTTCAAAAATAGAGAATATTCTTAGCCAGTGCTAATATCAAATGGTAAAGGGACCATTTCACAAGCATTTACTTCAAAAGTAGATAAAGTTACTTACAGTTTTATTTACAGTTTTATTAGATACTTGCCAAATTCACTTGTGTTCACACATGAGTGAATGTTGACAATGCAAAAGTCCCTATGAGTGTAGCCTAGATTAATGCCTAGATCAATGAGATAGATTACAACAAACAGAGATTCAAAAGCATTTAAAAGCATTTTGATGTATTTGTGTATAGCACAAAAACACAATAGTAGATATTTAGATATTGAGAAGTTTCCAGCACAAACACCATTGTAGAATAACTGACCCCAACCCCAAACCTAATTAGCTACTATTAGGATAATACTAATTTGATTAATGATGTACATTCATCCCAAACTGCCTGACAATAATATCTTTAGATAATAAAAAGTAATAAATCACTGACCACTATAGAAGTGTAAATGTTGACCATTTGCCTTACTGTGTTCACAGTTTTATTCCTGAGAATGAGAATAGACATGGAGCAAAATCCCACTAATAATATGCCACTGATAATTAGAGTGTAAACCACAGAACAGAGAGATTTATGTGAATAGATTAGAATAGTTTTAAACTATAGTGAATAATAAAAGTAAAGTACACAGTTTAAGATTGAAAAGTGAAAATAATAAAGTGAAATAAGTGTAGTGTAAACAATTAGCATTAGAATAAAAGTATAGAGTAAGAAAAGTGAAATTAGCTTCAAATTTGAGACTCAGCTCGTTTTTGTCTGTGTTTTGACTGAATCTGCTGAGTTCTTGTGTGTCCAATAGTTTTTGTTTGTTTTTATTTTTGTTTGTTTTTATTTTTGATTTGTTTTTTGTTTGTTTATTTACTTTATTTTTGTTTGTTTATTTTTTCCCAGGATAGAGGATAAAATCCACTGATATTGATTTTGATGATTATGAGTTTAATGCATACATTTTCTTTGTTTTTAATAATTTTTTAAAGTTTTTTTTGGAATTTTTTTTTTCTTTTTCCATTTTATTGATTGATCAAATTGAGTGATCACATGTGATTATGTGATCAAAGGGGAGGGTGTTAGTATTAGATAGCAATATGGCCTACGTGCAGGACTCTACAAGGACTCCATGTTATGACTATGATTTGACTGTCTCTTTGTGACACGTATGTCTTTCGATGTGTGACGTGACAATGACTATATAAACTGTGTACTGCCTTTATTCTGTCTGAGAGAAAGAAACAGAGTAAAACAGTGGAACTTGAGAGAAACTTAAATAAACTTCCAGAGTTTGGCGCACCACGATCCGTCTCTGTCTGCATAAATCCTGACATCTGTATATGTGCATGTGTCTGTATATGTGCATGTGTCTGCATGTGTGTATGTGTCTATATATGTGTATGTGTCTGTATATGTGTGTATGTGTATGTGCATGTGTCTGTATATGTGTATGTGTATGTGTGTGTGTGTGTGCCTATGTGTCTGTGTCTATGTGTGTGTGTCTATGTCTGTATGTTTATGTGTCTGTTTTTCTATGTATGTGTGTGTGTTTAAGTCTGTGTCTGTGTATGTGTCTGTATACAAGTACTGTACATGGTTGTGTATGTGTCTGTGTGTGTGTGTATGTGTCTGTATATGAGTATGTGTCTGTGTGTGTATGTGTCTGAATATAAGTTTGTGTGTGTGTATGTGTCTGTATGAGTACTGTATGTGGTTGTGTGTGTGTCTGTCTATCAATCTATACCATAACACTGTAAAAAATAATCCAACACACATCCTTCCCCTTCAGCATGCACCGGCAACACAATTAAATAGCAATAACCACAAATCTACAGTGTATCTCGTCACAGGTTTTCAGCTTTTTGCCTCACAGCCGTTTTTTTCACACGTTGCGGTGACTCACGCTGGTTTCCTGTTCAAAGCGGCGGTAGATGTGATCTCGCTGGCCCTGCAGTTTGTTGCTGAGCTGCTGCTGGGCTCTCTGCTCCTCTTTCTGCAGGAGGCGAAGCTCTCTCAGCTCCTGCCGCCTGGTGCCAAAACCACAACAAGAAAAAGAGATATATTTAGAGCTGACGAGACTAGTTCTACCCTGGACTGTTGTGTGTAGAGAGGTTATAGTTTATTCAAGAGGACGCTTTGTGAGAGCTTGTGTTACAGCAAGAGGGCTTCGATGCGGTGTGCCACTACTATACAACTACTATGCAAATGCACTACACGGATAAATAGGCGGGCATGTGAAAGTAAAACGCTTAGTGTGGTGCGGAGAAGTGTGGTCTGCAGTGGGTATCCTGCAACTGGCAAAAACCCCTCAAAAAAACAAAACTAAATAAGGTTTAATAGCATTAGCAGTAGCAAGTTAAATTTCCGATGTTCTTCTTTCAAAAAATTATCTATACATTTTTAAAACCATTAGAATCAATATAAGGTCCTACTGTATAATACTTGTAAGGCATTTTCATTAGCGCTGTAGTAGACCAAAGAAATTCTTGGTCAATATCGTGCCTTGTCCCCAAAAAGTGACAGAGGAAATACCTTTTGTAACATTTATGAGTCTGACCAAAAGTGCACTTTACGACTACAGTTTTAAAATTTCTCAAAGAATAAGCAATCTTAAAACAAATATTTAGTTTTATCTGGCCTTATCAATCGTCAAATCAGCTTACGACAGTCCTATTTTCCATATACAGTGCAGTGTTTTCCGAAAAATACCATATGGACCCGGGACTACACTGGGAAAGGTTGGTGTGTTGTTGGGGCCCGTGTCTGCTTTGCACCTCATTGGCTCAGGTATGATCAGAGTTTGTGGTAGGCCTGATACAATTCAAAACCACACAAATGTATGCAAAGTGCAGTGAGTCCCATGTGTCTAAAAAGGCCACATTGGAGGTTAACAGCGGATAACCCATCTGGGGTTTTTAAAAAGCGGTGGGAGTTGTGAAAAACTATTTATGGTGCGGAGTTAAATGGGTCATGTCCTGTATTTAGACTGTGCCATATGTAACGGTGAGATAGCGGGAGAGCGTACGGCGAGGACAGAACCCACCTGAGGAAGCGCATCTCTTCGCTCTTGGCGTCATTTTCAGACACGATCTTGGACGTGGTCACGCTGACCTCCACGCCGTCCACCATGAACTTACGGGTCTTCTTCAGCGTCTTCTTCTGGCGCTTTGAATCCTGTACAAAAAAAAACAAAGATTCTGTAGTTTTTGCACAAATCTAAATCATGTAACACACTCATTCATAGTTTAGCATAGCAACAAAAGACCTAAATACAGTCAAAACAACATGCTGTGTTTCCATGCCAACAGGTGTACAGTCATAGTAAAATTCCACATAATATAAACAAGTTCAACCACAAATTGCTTTAACACACATTACTCCTCAAGGACCACTCCCAGCCGGTTTCCATGGACGTAACTTTGTCAGTGTATTTAGTAAAACCGGCCTGGTCAACTCGCGGCCTGGGGTCCAAATCAGGCCCACTGAGCATTTTAATCTGGCCAACAGACATCTTCCAAATAGAGGAAAGAGAAAAGAAATCTCCTGTTTATTGCCATTATTCTGGGATTATCCTGGTTCATACTGTAGCTGGATAAAACTTAGTAGTACAATTGTTATTCTAGATTATTTGTGGTACAACTCTGATAGTAATTTTCTTTGAAAACCAAGTAGTTATTAACTTTATGGTGTGAATATATCTGTCCAAAAGCAGCTCTGAAAAGTAAAGCAAAAAGTAGGTTTGTGACATCCTGTTACTTACAATGGCAATACAAATTATTCTGATTCTGCTAACCACACAAATATTTAAAGGCGCTATACCCGTTTCTGCAATGTTTGAATGTTTAGCACCGCCCCCCAACTCGCTCACAGGCTTCTCATTTCCCCTACGCTCTCATAACACGGAGCCACCTAGTTTTATTTGCGATCTGATACATATGCTAACATTAGCATTAGCGCAACTTCTTGTAAGCTGTGCAACAATCACTGATGAAATGGCACTAAAGCAACGCACTGCTAACACAATATATAAGTAAAAGAATACCGCTAGTTTCGCGTCCGAATGTAATAATTTAAAACATTAGAATATATTCTAATATTTAATTATAATTTGTTATAGAGCTCCTCAAAGCAGCAGCAGCAATTCTTCCGATCATTTTTTCTTGATAACAGAACTCTCAAACCAATAATGACCGAAGCCCCAATGCAATCTATTTGTAATTCAGGTGTGTGAAATTACGCCATTACTCTGTAAGTACAACAAGCTATCAGCGCTTGTCACTACACACTCGTCTGTGTAGAGAAGCCAACGGAGCTAGCCACGCTCAATAAACAAACACATATCAATCAATCAACACCATTAAATGTTAATCGGACAATACAGTACACATATACATCCTTAACACACATGCACGGACGATTTCAGAATTAGCTGTTAACGTTTTCATGACAAAAATACTGTTTTAAAGTGACAAAAAGCGATTGCGAAAAACCTGGAAGTTACCATGAAACAGCTAGCTAGCTTAGCTGTTACCTGCCTAGCACGTCCCGGTGAAACCTTTGGGAGCTAACTATTTTATTTGCAGTCATTAAATACATTTCGAATTATAAGGACTGTCTAATATTTGTTCAAATATGTATATATTTTTTATTTTAGAATTATATTCGAATTTTGAAGTCGAAGCCCTGGTGTTAAGCAGCGCTGTAGAGGCTAGAGGACGCAGGCTGGTCGCTGCTCGTTCTGTGCGGAGGAGAAAGAGCGGCCCGCTCAGACTCTACTCAGCCCTTTTCACTGCTTGTAATTCTTACACAGCTGAATCAATTACCTCAAGTTTTCAATTAAATTATGTATTATGATACAACTTGTATGTAGTAAGCATTTTTATGAACTACTTAGAAAAAAAATCGGGTATAGCTTCTTTAAGTAAACCAATTGAATAAAATAACAACAAACACATGTAACAAGCTACCTGGACAGATATGGATCCACTCTCCTTTGTCTTGCTCAGGAAGCTGGAGATGGACAGATTGAGGTCGAGGCTGCTGCTGTCAGCTGCCGAACTGCTTCCTGAATCTGAATCCTTCTCTCCTTCGGGTTTGACGAGCGCCGGGCTGCCCTGCTCCGTCTTCGCCTCGGAATCCGTCTCGCTCTCCGGGACGGACACCGCGTCTTGGGAAACGCTCGCGTCGACACCAGGGCCTTCCTTTGTCTCTGGTTTTGCGGGGCTCGTTGGCACGTCTGGTTTCTTGTCAATCACCACATCTGTAGACGCGATTTCTGATTCCTGTTCCACCACAACAACAGGTCTTTCCTCTACATAATTGTCCTCTACTGCTTCTTTTACAATGTCCTCTGATCTATCTTTCCCTGCATCATCGCTCAGGCTCAGTTTTGCCGCCTCGACTAAAACTTGTGCCACCAATTCATCTTCTGACAGCGGTAACGATACGGGAGGTGTTGCTAACGACTCTGCTTCTATGACAGGGTTACTAACATTTTCTATAGATGGGTTCGCGTCCGGTTCTTGATCTCTATCTTCTGACTTCAACACTTCGCTTTCTATAGATTCTTTACCGTTATTCACACCTGCATCTAATGGATAAGACACAATAGGAGGTGTTGGTGATGGATCTGGCTCTAAAACAGGTTCGCAAACATCGTCTCTTGTTTCGTTCACTTTAATCTCTTGATCGTCTGGTTGTTTTACTTCCTCCGCTTGGACCGCAAGTTTTTCTGTTTCTGTTATTTCTTCATTGCAGCTTATATCCTCGTCTTGTTTTAAAACTTCAACATTATTTACGAGTTTTTCCTCTACTGTATGATTTTCCTTGTCTAGCTCTGTCGCGGTTATATCTGCTATTTCTACAGTTTTCCCTTGAGTTTCAGCCTGAGGTAGATCACTGGGAGCGGCTGCACTTTCTTCATCGCCCGTTTGTTTGTCTTCATCTTCGACTTTAGCTTCTTGTGGGACTTCTTCGACCGGAGCTGGTGTGAGGTCTTCGTTTGCGAGCTCGGAAACATCGTTGAGTTTCTCCTCCTCGGTTTTGTCCACTTCGCTGGTTCCCAGGCCTTCGTCCGAGAGCTTATCGCTGGTGAGGTCCTCTGGCGGCTCGGCCTCTTTGTTTTCCACCACGGACTCCAAAACAGAGGCTGTGGGCGTGGCCTTTTCATCTTCAGAACTGGCAACACTGGCATCTGACGGGGCGCGCTTGTGTCCCGGAGGCTGAGCAAGAAATACAAACAAAAATAGCACGCTTCAGAATTATGCAAAAAATAATGCAGTCCTTTAGTCCAACCATTTTTGCCTAGTCCCCCCCCTGGTTAAGTTTTTTCATTATCTGATCAAAATTAGTTTTGACTGAAACAAAACTGGATGGAAGGGATCTTATTATAGATTAATAATACATGTATATGACTATATTGCATTTTGGATTTAATGTTTATAATAAATTAAGTCATATGGCTTTTTTATGAGCTTTAGTTAAAAATGATGCCTCCCATGCCCTGGGAGCCCATATAACTTACCATAAATGCTTGCAAGTAAATTAATAACTGAAAATTCTCCTCATGTCAGTGTCATCGCTGACCACTGTTCTTTGACCTCTTGAGGAGGTACACAATAGGATATGTTTTATGTAGTTGTATGTCTATATTGTGTGTCTCAAAATGATTTTGGGCGTACGACTGCATTTGAAGCGTGTGCACAGAACGGCAGCAGATTCAGTTTGTCTTCTTGGATTTCCCATAAACTACAAAAAATCTATCTCCGCCGTTCTAACTAATGGGCCAAAAATGTGCTCTACTGGAGCTATCCAAAATAGCCGCGAGTGGTCCCGCCCACAAGAAAATTGTGAAATAAACGCATCTGCGCATGTGTCAGCCGGCCCAACTCCATTCATTTGAACGAGAGACTTCAAAAAATCACAGCAAGTAAACTAGAGTGGACCAAAAAAATTCACCCCCCTCAGCATTGACACACATGTGGAACGGAGCTTTGGGCCAAGAGCCAACTTTTGGTCCATCCTGTAAAGACGTTTTTGAGAGGTCTGCCAACGCAATATGTTAGCATTGGCTAATTCTACTTCTGGGTCCACCCCCATCGGCCCGGGGTGGTATTGCAAGCATGTCAGCGCACGTCATTTTGGCCACTTTTGAGCCGGGACCCTCCCCCACTGGGATTTTCCCAATTCCCAGTTGGATAATACATCAATAATGTCATCTATCTGTCCATCCTTCATTTACTCAATAACAGATGGAATCAGGGCTGCTGCAGGTTGAATGTTGGTAGAATATAAAAACATACTAAAGGAGTTTCTGGTTCTTCCTCCTCCTCTTCCTCTTTGCTGTCTTCAATCTCCTCCAAGACTTCAGCTTTGGCTTCAGCAATGAGCTCCCGCAAAGGTTTGTTGTCAGTTGCATTAATGACAAATGGATGCTGTAAAAACATAAACATCACACATTATTTATTATTGATCATGTGTTTTTGGTATTGTAATTTCTGTATTTCTTTTGCTTTTAATTCATTACTATACTTTTCATGTCAATAATTGTTAGTCCACTGCATTTTAATTATATAAAGTGAGAAGCACAGTCGGTGCCACTGCCAACAGCATAAGACTCTCAGAAGCCTGGCACAAGAATTAATTGTCAAAATGCAGCTGAGTTATCGTTTGTGGAGAAAAGAAAAAATGTTTTATACATTTTTATAATTATTTCAACATCAACAAGCAAGTGTCAGTTTTTCTGATTTTGTGAGATATGTGTGAATAACGAACCACGAATACAAAACAGCACTTATAGATTTCCTTTCCAATCAACACAACACAGGAGCTCTGGCCCGCATCCAGGGTGGTAAGCATAATAAACCATTGGCCCCCAACCGTGACTCAGCTGGTTCTGTGTGATATCAGGTACCTGCAACAGTTGTGGAGCGCTCCATCTATTGTCCACGTTCTTATCCAGCGCTCTCCGGAGGAAGTCGCTGAACTCCGGAGACCTTTCAACACAACAGCGTCGTCAAACACACACATTCTCATTCTCTCCTCCGGGCGGTTTCTCGACAGTGCATCAACCACTTCCAACACATTCCACTGTTGTGTTGTTGTTATGGTCTGTGTCTCACCAGCGCGAAGGGTGCATCAGCGTGGGAGGCTCCGACTTGGCTATTTTGAGCAAGACTCTCATGGGGTTCATCTCGTGGTTTGGGGGTTCCACCTGGGCCAGCTCGATCAGGGTCACCCCCAGGGACCAAATGTCGGCTTTGTAGTCGTACGGACGGTCCTTGGAGGTCTCGCACATCACCACCTCAGGGGCCATCCTGACAAGATAGCAGATGGAAGGCAAAGAGGGACGAAAGGCAAAGAAAGATAAGGACAGGTAAGTTTATTGGTATAGCTCAGTTCAAACACAAGGCAACTCAAAGCGCGACATCACTAAAGCAACTTAGAAACTATCAAGGGACGCAAGGCCTTCAAATCATAAATAATAACTACATTGAAAAGTTAAGAATCCTTCAGTTATTTGCACAGTCTGGATTTGAACATTGTCAGAGTAGAAGCCTGTCTCAAATTTTCAGGAAGATTAATATGATCGGGAGCTGAAGTAATCAATGGTTTTATATCAGGGGTCGGCAACCTATGGCACGTGTGCCACGGGAGGCACGCCGCGGAATAAACACTGACACGCTGGCACCTCAGTATTATTGCGATACTCACTTTATCTGTCCTGTTTTAAAAATAAAAGCATCTGCCTCTTTGTCTGTGCGCTTTTGACTGCCGACACTAGGACACATGTACATGTGCGTGTACGTCTCTGTACATGTGTCTGTCTCTGTGTGTTTGTACCAGTGGGGGCGGGTCCCGGCTCAAAAGTGGCCAAAATGACGTGCGCTGACATGCTTGCAATACCACCCCGGCCGATGGGGGTGGACCCAGAAGAAGAATTAGCCAATGCTAACATATAGCATTGGCACACCTCTGGAACACGTCTTTACAGGATGGTCCAAAGCTGCGTTCCACATGTGTGTCAATGCTGAGGGGGGTGAATTTTTGTGGAGCACTCTAGTTTACTTGCTGTGAATTTTTGAAGTCTCTCGTTCAAATGAATGGAGTTGCGCCGGCTGACGCATGCACAGATGCGTTTTTTCACAATTTTCTTGTGGGCGGGACCACTCGCGGCCATTTTGGATAGCTCCAGTAGAGCACTATTTTTGGCCCTTTAGTTAGAACGGCGGAGATAGGCGTGACTCTGTCCATTAATATATACAGTTTATGGTTTGTACACACAGACGTCTGTCTGTGTGTGTGTGTGCCTGCCTCTGTGTGTGTACAAGTGCGTCTGTGTGCGTGTGTGTGTGTGCGTCTGTCTCTATGAGTGTATGATGTGCAGCAGTTCTGTACCTAATTATAGAAACTCTTCATATGACATAGATTTAAAAACGTCTCAATTTAATAAATACTTTATTTCATAAAGTCATATCTGAGTCAGATCTTATCTGTGGTGAAATCAGACACTTTGATAATGTGTGTGACGTGGAACGCGTTTACTGCGTCATTTGCATATTGTCCCCTAGATCCAGGGGTGTCCCAATTCTTAGGGAGAATATCCTGTGAGTGCACTCCCCGATGGGAAGGCACTTTTCTGGCACTCCATGTCACAAAGGTTGCCGACCCCTGTTTTATATTGATGTGGGATTCAACAGCCGTTTTAAACCCAACTATCTCTCCTTTCTACTCCTTACATTTTACAATGATACAAAATAGCAGTAAACAGGTTTAAAATGGTAAGCCACATGTAAGGTGCATTATACATATTAAGTATTCATATTATTAATAGTATCTGTATCTAAAACTAGTACTTCTGCTTGAATCAAAGCCAGAAATAGTTGAGAATAATTATAATTCTAATCCTAACCCTTTTCAATAAAATAATTAGTGAATATAATGTGTTTTTTTTTTGATTGGCACAAAAAATAGTTTCTGTTAGAACCTTTTGTCTGTTCCCTTGTTGTTTTACCCCCAAAACAAAACTGGAGCTTAAAGGGTTAACTCACTCTGAAGAGGAGATTTTTTTTGCCCTAAATCCTGACATCATTTCATCGACACAGAGCTGTGAAATTGAGAGACAATTATCACCAGAAACGGTGATAATTGTGGAATGACCTCTTGTATCTAGATTTCACATCTTACCAATAAGGAGTTCCGATGAAAGTGTCCCTTCTCTGCAGCGTCTTGGTATTTTTAGCCGACACGCCAAAGTCAGCTGCGAGCACAAAGACATTCGATTGATCAAACGTAACAATAAAATACGAATTAGTTTTATAGAGCAATGGAAGAAAAATATGACAGCTTTCTGATTGTAGATTTCATTTAGTCAGTACTGTATATGTAAATAAGCAGACTTACAGAAATGCACCATTCTGTCTTTTTCAAAGGGCCAGTGTGGCTGCAGGTTTTAATTTTAGCCGAGCCAGAGCACACCAGACTCTCTCTCTCTGGTCTCTCTATGGTATCTCTATCTCTCTCTATATTTTAATTTTTTTTTGTAAATTTTGTTTTATGAAAAAAGAATGAACGATTCCTTTATTAGTCCCACAGTGGATAAAACAGCTAGATTTTACCTCACAAACTGGCAACCCAAGTAAGAGAATCATTCTGCTTTCTCATCAAATCTGCTGCATTTTGTATTAAGAATAACTCTGAAACAAATCTTGATATTTGGCTTCAACTTTTGCCAATACCCAATATAAACTGATACGACCCCTTACCAGTGAAGGGACTGCATCTCAGCTAACTCATAACAAATCAGTCCAATTGTGTGCTTGTTTGTATGAGTGAAAGTTAAACCTACTGCTTATCTATGGCAAGAACTCTGGTGTGCACTATCTCCTTTGACTGGTGCACACCGGGGTACTCAAAGACCAACAACAATCGATACCTGATCCAACAAAATGTCCAATATCTGCCCCCATATCCGATGCTAGTTTCTAATTGGTGCATCCTACCCACTTAAGACCAAAACTGCACAGGTGGCTTAGTGGCCCGCCCTCCCTTCACACAGGTTTCAGGTTTCAATCCCAGACCATGCAGAGCTTTCTTGTGTAGATTGCATGTTGTCCTTGTGTTTGCGTGGGGTCCCTCTGCCCATCCACTGGATACAAAAAAACTACAAAATTGTTCATGGAATACTCTGAGCTGGCCCTGAGAGATGCACACTTTGCCCACTGAGAGAATAGCCAACACAGCATTGAAATAACAAATGAAATCATCAACAGATTGGTAGAATTGTATGTTGTGTGTCAGATATGTGAGGTCGTCTGTCATGTTCATTAGAAAGACAGCCGACTAGCATTAGCTCCCTGTTCTCTTGTAATTACAGTTTGCAGAGCTTTGTCATGAGCCGCTTCCCACTGAACATGAGTCACTGAACCAGCAGCTAAAAGCAACTGTTCGTATTTTTCTCCTAGACATAGCTAAAGTAGTGATTCACCTAAACCTCTACCTCACATACAGTATACAGTGCAGTAACATGGTATTTCCCCGCAAAAAAGGAAAACAAAGAAAAGCTTTGTTAGAATATGTGCGTTGTGAGTATTAGGGCATTTTCCAATCTGCTGAGTGGAAGTGGACTACAAGGAAGATTCCACTGCATTTGGCTTTTCTCTGTAGGTCACAAAAACTGCTACAGTAAGTCTAATAAAGTCATTATAATCACACACACACACATGATTACTGATGCAATGCACCTACTGGGGTTTAGCTAGATTGTAAATGTATATTATGTATGATTACTTATTTTTGTATGTGCTTTAATGCATGTCTCTCTCTCTCTCTCTGGTCTCTCTCCCTGGTCTCTCTCTCTGGTCTCTCTCTCTGGTCTCTCTCTCTGGTCTCTCTCTCTGGTCTCTCTCTCTGGTCTCTCTCTCTGGTCTCTCTCTCTCTGGTCTCTCTCTCTGGTCTCTCTTTCTGGTCTCTCTCTCTGGTCTCCCTCTCTGGTCTCCCTCTCTGGTCTCCCTCTCTGGTCTCCCTCTCTGGTCTCCCTCTCTGGTCTCCCTCTCTGGTCTCCCTCTCTGGTCTCCCTCTATTTTTAGCTGTTTTTTGACTGTGAATTTTGTTATAATACAAACAATGAATTAATTATACCTTTATAAGTCCCACAGAGGGCAAAACAGCTAAATTTCACTTCACAAAACCAAAATGGGAGCCTCATTCTATTCTTTTTTGTATTAAGAAAAACTTACTTTTGTTCGGGTAAAGCTAAAAAATGACTTTACATGACCTGTAATCTGGAGACACGAATGATGTAGATGTAATTTAAAATGAAAATATTATATACTGTCCCTTTAAAGACGGTTGTTTTGCTGTTAAAAGTAAGAATTCCACCTCGGTTTTATAAATACGGCCACCCGACCAATCCGATTCATTTACCTATAACCCTGATGAAGCCATCCCTATGCAGGAAGCAATCAGATGCACTGACCACTTCATCCTCATTTTCTAGCTTTAGTGCAGCTTTAAGGCGGTATGGTCATTTGTCATTCCCCCCCTCTGCTCGCGCGGAGGTCTCACTCTGCCCGAGTTAAGGGGGAGAAAAAAAAAGAAAAGAAAGAGGGATGAACTGTTAGCCGTTTACCGAGCTTGACGTCTCCACCTAATGAGAGCAGAATGTTTCCAGCCTTCAGGTCCCGGTGGATAATCTTGTTCTCGTGGAGGTAAATCAGGGCCTCCAAGGTTTGTTTACACACCAGTCTGATCTGGGGCTCGGTCAGGGGCTTTTCCAGCTCTGTGCAACACAAACAAAGATTACAATACTACTATCGCATTGTCTATATTTTAATTCTTTCAGGTACTCATTTGCAAACACAACACATTGAGTAGATTTGCAAACAACAACAGAGCGGAGGCACCTTTGTATGGGCAAGTACAGGCTTTAGAAGTGGGCAAACATTCCTTGAAATTTTAGCAACGATAATTACGCAGTGAGAATGGCCGCAGCACTGGGAAAAGGAAATAAGGACGACCAGCCAAACAAAACAAAACGCACCATGAAAGGCAGTCCACTTGAGGAAACCCGTGCGAGTGCTTTATACTCTGCTTATTAGTGGCGTGTAGGACTTACCCAGCATGATGGCGTCCACCGCACCGCCCGCACAGAACTCAATCAGGATCTGAAAGGCACAAGAAAGGTACGGCAATTAGGGGGGAAGAAACAACTGGTTACATTTAATCTGTTTTAAATCACGCAAAATTAAATCACAGTCTACAGCAGCATCTCTGACTTGTGAGTCAATTAGGCTTATTTCCACTTCCACAGTTTAATCCCATATCATAACGCGTAGGTCAAGTAGGGCTGCACGATATTGGAAATTAGAGCGATAACGATATTATTGCGATATTTTTGTCTCCCACCTAAAATTGCAATCTGCATTAAAACGCAAGAGACAAATAACAAAAAATAAGCATAAACATTAATGACCTTCAAATGCATATATTTATATATTTTTTGTTTGTTTGATGTTCTTGTCGAATGTTGTTGTGTTTGTCTGTTCTGTTCTCTTTAATAAAGGAAAAAAATAATGTCCCACTCTGTCAACAGCATCATTGCTGCATTGACCAACCCAGGTCTGAGCTCGGTGCGTTATTTCTCCAGTATATGGACTCACTGGCTTCAGAGCCTTTTTTAGTGTGTGTGTCTTCTAGTATGGACCTTTTACTCTTGTGTCCAAAATAAAGTATTGAATTGAATTGAAATACACCGAATTGCGATAACGATATTTTTTTGATATATCGTGCAGCCCTAAGGTCAAGTACTACATGCCTTGGTTTTAATAATAATCATTGTGGTTTATGTCCTCCCCTTATTTTACACTTTTGTGTTGCCCTCTCTGTCATGGATGTGTTGTGATTGTCTTAAATGTATTTTTTTACTCACTGCAAGATAGCTTTTCCTCATGAGGGCCACATTGGAATACCAGCCTCCTATCGGGGCCAGAGTTAATTTCCAATTTTTTTCTCATCTTGTAGATCATGGCAGAGCAAGGAGTACGACTGCTATTTTATAGTCTTGTAGACAATGGGCCTCATTCACGAACGGTTCTTAGGAACAGATTTGTACGTAAATCCTACTTACGCGGTTTTTACGAAGAAAGTGGCATTCACGAATATTTCTCGTAACCAGAATTTCTCTTGGGCAAGTACAAATCCTACGAGTCCTCAGGAGCACTCGTACGCATTCAGTGCCGACATGTTCACACGCCGGGGTTGTCCTCTTTGGTGAAGTTGAATAAAAATACAACATTCCAGTGATATGTCCGTCATATCGATGTATGTATTTATTTATTTGTAGTAATCTTTATTAGTAATCTTTATTTATATACCGCCTTTTTCACTCCAGATCTGGCCTACTTTTTAATTCATTTTGAAATGAAATGTGCCAACGCTTTATCAAATACATTGTAAATCTTGCCGTGTATTAGTGACCCCTTCCTATTTATAGGGGGCATTTCTTTATCCACGGGCCACAGAACAACGGCATATATACTGCTGCTGCAGGAGGTTACTGGGTCCGCGCTGAGTCTCTGCGCTGGTCTCTCCTATGGATCTATACGGGTCTGCGCTGGTGTCTCCCATATACGGGTCTGCACTGGTCTCTCCCATGGATCTATACGGGTCTGCACTGGTCTCTCCCATATACGGGTCTGCACTAGTCTCTCCCATGGATCTATACTGGTCTGCACTGGTCTCTCCATACGGATCCGCGCTGGTCTCTCAAGTCTGGTCTATGCGGTCTCTCTTCGGTCCGCGCTGGTCTCTGCGCACCGGTCTCTCCAGTCAGGTCACTACAGTCTATGCGGTCTCTCCAGTCAGGTCACTCCAGTCTATGCGGTCTCTCCTATAGGTCCGCGCTGGTTTCTGTGTGCTGGTCACTCCAGTCTCTCCTCGGGTCTGCATTGGTCTCAGCGCTGGTCTGCGCTGGATCTCCTCCCAGGGTCCAAAATATTTTGAGATTAATCTCAAAACATTTTGAGACTCATCTTTAAAATAATACATAATATATTTTTAAATTAAGCTCATAACATTTTGAGATTAATCTCATCATATTCTTAGATTAATCTCATAATTTTGCTAGTTCGACTTTATTATCATAATATTTCGACTTTTAAGTCAACATTTTATAACTTTATTCTCAGTCTGGTAAAAGAAGAAAAAAGGGTGACTTTTGCTCCGTGTAAAGGCCTGTTGCTGTTTCCTCTGCCGTCTGCACACGGCCCTGCAGTCCCTTATATGGGCATTAGTGGGCGGTTACTTATGCTAAGTACCTATGCTAATGAAGCACCTGGCACGCGCGCTCTACTTACGAGGAAATGGGATTCATCAATGTGAGAGAACAGCTGCGAACAATTCAGCGGCTTACGAGTGCGTTGATGAATCCCACGTGGGGACTTCTTAGAAATCTACTTAAGGACAACTTGAGAAGAAAGTTGAGTAGTTTCTTACGAAGTTATTCGTGAATGAGGCCCAATATCTACATGAACTGAGGAGGGTTCAAGGACCTTATAGAAACTTCCAAAGGGCCGCATATGGCTCACGGTCCTGAGTTTTTCCACCACTACAATAGACTATGAGGGGCCACACACACTCTTTTAATGAGAAATACTGCCTGTGTATGCATAACCATAGCTAATCACACGGCCTTTCAATCCACGCTACATGGTACTTAGCCTTGCATTCTGTGATTGTGTCCTCGGGCAAAACATTTCACCCTTTAAACCCTCTGCGTATAGTTGGTTGGCTTCTGGCTCAATGTGAAAAAGAATTCCTCAATAGGAGCATATGACGCTGCTGGTGTGCTGTGTGTAAAATCACATTACACAGTTATGGAGACATGAAACAGAGCCTGTCCCCAGTTGTTCAACACTACGCGACATACTACTCTGTCTGTATCGGGAAAACTGCCTCACATAGGATCAAATTATAGGAGAAAATCAATCACAGCTATACCACGCACCGCCCTAGTCTGAACTGTAAAGACTGGATATGCCGGTTTGGCTTTGATGCAAATGTACATGCCAGTAATCCTTTCTATTTGTTATATAAGATGTGACAAATGCATTTTACTGTCAATAAACTGTTAATTCAATTCACTCAATGGACAACCATATTTAAGGAACACTTTATTTTATCCCTGTGGGGAAATTTGTCCTCTGCTTATGACCCATCTTTCCAATTCCACTAGGACCTCTGTCAGGAGCAGTGGTTGCTGTAGTAAACTGAATTTTTGTTTACCTATTGAATGAATGAAAAGCCTTCATCAGTCCCACAGTGGGGAAATTAGAGTTCAATGAATAAACATCAAAACGTTCAGCGGACAACTCATCTCATCTCATGTACATGTTGTTAGTGGTAGGGGAAACTGGAGCAGCCGGATGAAAAACATCCAAACGCCACTCAGAAAGACTGTTTCGACTGAGATTTGAACCTGCCACTGTGCCAAATTTATTATTTTTCTTTGCACCTTAGAACGGCTCACTTCAAATCCCTGCTTAAGACACACCTTTTCTCTTTGGCTTTTAACAACAGATAGCATGTAGCCTGGCCTTCCGTACACTCCGGTCAATCATCATTTCTCAGCATGTAACGTAATTTGTACAATGGTGTGGTACGACCAGGCTAGGTAGTGTGAGACAAGTTTTTGTGTATCCATAAATTTGCTATATTTTTATGAGTTTTTACTGTTATTGTTTTCCACTTTGCACAGCACTTTGGTAAGCCTTGGCTGTTTTTAAATGTGCATTACAAGTAAATATTGACTGAGGAATTGATAAGATTGCGCTTTTAATAAGGCACTTAGAAACCACTTTCACAAACCAGGTTGCAGTCCATCATCTCCGTATCCAGCAGCACTTGGATTTATCACGCAAGCTTCAAGACGCAGCCCTGCCAACCTGCGTGAACCGCTGAATTATTCACTGGTGCTTTCACTGGCCACCAAAACCACTCCATTATCTTTCCTATAGCTGTGGTCAGTCCACAAGGGACGGTCACATGACACCACCTGCCAAGACCTAATGGCTCCAGCCTCTTACAAACACGCCGAACACGATCAACTGACCGCGGCCCCACTGCGCTGCATTGACCGGGAGAATAGACACCGCTGTGTTTACGGGCAAAAACCAGGTCGAAGACGCTATGCGAGAAGAAGTGGGGTTTTGTAATAATAAGCCTTGACATCCGGTGGGGCTATTGAAATCAGCCTGACTGTCTGGGCTACAATACCGATTCAGGAACACTGTATGTGAAAAAGAGATTGTCATTGAATGTGTATTGATAAAACTTCAACAGAGTGCATTCACTTCTTGAGAAAAACGGAGGCCGGCACACGTAGAGGGCCCAGCAGGGAAGTGGGCTGCAGAATTGTAATGAGCCGAGAACAAAAGAAATCTATTGCATTGCTAAAAAGGGACGCCCCAGAACTGGTCACCCCCCACTGTGCAAAGTTATTGATTTGAAACGTCGTTAGAAAACCAGCAGCCATTACTTCGTCATTATAGATTGTACTGTAGCTTTTAAAGAAGGGGTAATTTCCTTAAATGTTTACACCTTTTGAGTTAATCTATAAGCAGGTTATTGTCATTATGGATCTAATATGAATGAGTGCAATATACAAGTGGAGTATATGTGCAATAAAAGTGATATTGAGTTGTTTTTGTCAAGCTGTGCTCAGGATTATGCATTATTTAACAATTTTACAACCAATATTTTCACTGCAAATAAATCAGTTCTATATATCGGTGTTGGCCTCGTTAACTTAATTAAACAGTATCGGCCCAAAATTAAAAACATATTCATCAACCTCTAGTAAACAATGTGTTGAATACATGCAAGACCAATATTGCCAGGGGGTCTGCAGTGGGGAATGATAATTTCACATTCTTCTTTCTTATGTTTAAAATCTGCTAAAATAACAAACAATTAGTTATAGTTATAAGTCTGAACCTTCCTAATGCCGCTGGTGTTGGATGAAAAGTATCTTCCGTCCACAAGAAATATGTTTCCCACTGCAGAAACATTTTAACAGTTTTAATGTTTTTTTTATGCCGTCTCAACCTGCAGAAACAGTGAGAAAGTGTGGCGTGTTGTTTGGACCAGTGTTGGCTCTTCACCAAGGGAGAAGACAGGAAAGTGTGAGAATAAAAATGTAGAAAAAAAAAAGGCTGACGTTCCAAATTGGTCTAAAATCACAGACCCAGGACCAGAGGGAATCGGGTTATAACGGCCAAAGGAAAGCTAACCATCCACGTCCAAGTATCACAAACTCTGATGGCGAGAGCTTTCCTCTATGTGTCTAGTTACGCAGTCATTGTGCAAAGTTCTGTCCCTCGTGTGTAGTTTTGTGACCTTCTTCACCTGATCCACATGTAAGCAACAGGCTATAAAACCTCTGCAAAAAGAGATGGTCAAAAGCCGGGTTAAATGCCGAGTTGGTCTGACACACCAGCTCGTGTCGCTTGTCAAAAATGAGAAGACATGTTTTATTGTTGATGGTAAAGAGATACCAACAGAGCTTGCATGTGATGTTATACCATGAAGGAATCATAGATAGTCCAATCAGCAGCTGCCACGGTGTCAGTAGCTTCGGCCTTCAGTCAAAAATGCTATAAGTGATCCAAAGCAGAGTGTGTAAAGAAGACCTCAGAGTTTTTGGTCGAAATGTCCCTATTTTTCTTCAGTGTGAATGAGGCTATAGATTGAATAGTATGAGTCAGTCTGATAATGAACCATAGCTGTATCACCTTGGATCCACATGAATTCCCACACTTTTGATTATCTGGAGCTCTGCATCAGACAGTTGTATTTCTGTCAAATGGAACCACAGCCCCACCTGGAACACAGCCCCCGGCTTGATTCATTGACGCCTCTCCTCGCCTGACTTCAACCTGTCTCCTCGGATTCCCATCAACTTCAACACATCAGCGGGAAACTTTCTTTTTTTAAAGTCACGCACTCACCCAAAGTTTCCCCTCGAAATAAAAGGCGTCCAGCAGTTTGACGATGTAATGGTGGTCGCAGGAGGCCAGGATGTCGATCTCCACCATGTAGTCCTCCAGCTCATCTTCTGTCTTTGTGTCGATAACCTTGGCCGCTGCCAGAGTCCCGTTCTGTTTGTTCTGAGCCTGGGGAAACGAGGACAAACAAACGAAAAGGTGAGACACATGCAATTATGGTGTACAATAGAAGATATGAGAGGTCAAGATACTGCTCCATCCTCTCTGTTGTAAGTAGGGATGTAAAAACCAAGGGCGTAGGTTTGCGTGGGGACCATGGGGACATGTCCCCACCAATATTTGGTGAGGACTAAAGTCCCCACCAAAATGACATGATGTCCCGTGACCCGGACGGTCCGGGACACATGTCTTCCGTTTGTGCATACGTCGCGCCTCCTCCTCGCCTCCAGAGCAACAGCAGCAGCACGTGACCCGTTCCGTTCTCTGCAGTGATTGGCTGTCTTCTTCAGCGCCAAACTGAAGCACTGAGCGACTGTTTAATTTTTAAAAGTTAGCCAGCGTGAAGCAAGTGGTTTTTTTTCGTTCCCTGAGCGTTGTAGCACGTGAGTAATCAGAGGAAAGTACTGTAGATCTATTACCATTCAAAGTACTTACGTTATTTCTAATCTGTCAGTGCACTGTTTAATGTTCCGAGGAGCTCACACGGCACAGAGACAGAACAGAACTGGCTCCAATAAAGAAACAGGTTGGTTGAAAGGCTGAAAAAATACTTATTGTGCTCTTACTATCCAAAATGTATAAGTGGGTGTGTTGTGTGAATCAGGATAAACTAGGGATGAAAATATTCCACGGATCCACGATTTACAACCTTTATCTGCTGATAATGTAATTTCTGTGAAATGTGTGACAGCGGGCACTTGCTGTTATTTGCTCTAAGCACATTCAAGCGATGCACTCGAATGTGCACGTCCTGGTGCAGCTGCTGCCGCTTTGTAATGACAGCCGCGGCGCTCAGTGAAAGCAGAGCTCTAACATGGTACCGAGCTCGGACCATATGCAGACAGAACCATGTTGCAAGTGCGGGTCTCCCTCGTATCTCCCCCGTTTCTCCCCTGTGTCTCTGACAGGTCTCTCCCCTGACTCTTCCCAAAGCGCAACCAGCGCTCCCGAAATTAAAGCTCGGATACCTAAATTTTCCATTGCGTTAACGATGCATGCTGGTTGTGCGCAAAACACACCACAACAGGTCATTTAAGTTTTTACTTTGCATACTTGAGAGCCCTGTGAGTCATTACTTGCCTTTTTGGGTTGAGAGTAGAATAAAAAAAGAAAATCCACACTGTTACTTATTGCCAAACTCTTGTTAACTCATTGTATTGAGAAATACTACGTAACTTTTGACATTGGCCAAGTTATATAAATGATTCTGCAGTTCATGTATATGAATGTCTGTTTTTGATTGTCTATACCTTCTTATATAATTTAGAAAAAATGCCACCTCCACAAAAAAAGATAAAAGATATCAGGAGCTTTTTTAACAGTTGGAAAGTAAGTAAGTGAAAGCACAAGTAATAGCAAATTATGAATTGTGATGATTAATCTTCTGTTAACATACATAGGAAACTCAACCAACAAGAGAGAACAATATAGGGAATGTTGAGGTAGAAGCAACAGGCCCTTCAGTGCATCAGGTGAGGTTGGAATTTTGTAGGTATGCATGGGACTATGAATTGTTTTTAGAGATTGATCGTATATGTCAAACAATGTAGTGAGCTACTCACTGTAGATTCTAATTCAATATTTTCTCCTCTGTTTTTATTTATTATAGGAAATTGAAAGATCAGAGCATGATTTATTTTCAAGTATCGAGAGCAGTTCCTGAACTGTTAGAGCCTCAGGTGAGGGCTATTATGTAGATTTGGATTAGGTTTAACTCAGTATAGAATCATACTAAAGTTAAAGAACATCATTTGGTTGGAAATTACCTATGCCAATTACAACATATTTTACTACTATAATGATGAAAAAAGTGTTGTCTGAAATCTTTTACTAAATATAGGACACTCTGAGAGATATAATGGAAATTCAAGAAGGAGATAAAGACAAGGACAAGACAGGACTCCAGGTGAGGTTAGGATTAAGCAGTTATAATCTTAGACCCATCAACAATTCTAGTTTCATGAGATATTTAGCGACTGGTGTACCATGCCTAGGTTTCATTTTATTCAATGTAGAATGTGTGTTTTTATTAATACCATAAAGGAAAGTCAGACAAACAGGGAATGTGCAGTGCTGGTAGAGGATGAGGAAGTGGCTGGACCTTCAGGGCTTCAGGTGAGGTTGAAAGTATTTATTTGGTTTTGTTGGTGGTTTTATTTTGTATATGCTTAGATCTGATTTGTTTAATGTACTACATGTGTTTTATTTATTATAGGGAACTCAGGTATTCAGGGAAGATGTAGTGCAGGCAGATATCGAAGCTGGGCTTCAGGTGAGGCTGGAATTATGAAGATAAAATATGGGATTTTTTAATGTTTCATAACAGTGTATTTGCTATTTAGGAGGCAGCCAATGAGAGTCACTCTCAAGAAAGTGCCAGGGACAGCATATTTGAGATAGGTTGTAAACCATATCAGCCTGATCCTGAATACAGGATATATTTACTATCTTATTTACTATAAACATTTAAGCCATCTTGTGGACAAAGTTAGAATGAACGCAACACAAAACTCAGAAGCTCTGATCCAATTGATTTTGTTTTAACTATTAGAAAAAATCCTTAACTGCTTCTCATTCAGTCTACAGCTGAGTTTAGTATAGAAGGGTTGTAGTGAATGTCCCCACCAAGATTGGAACCAAACCTACACCATTGGTAAAAACTATGAATTTTCATGACCGACCACCAAGCCTCATTAACCGGTTGAAACCGGTTAACCGCGTAGTTTAAAATAGTCCACGTTCTTTGAAATAACAGCCATTTCGAGCCGCGTACTTTTCATAAGTGCAGCTCTGCGTTCTACTGGATCAGAGTTGAGACAGCGGCGCCCAAACCCGCAACAGCTCCGGCACCTTTGCGCACAGAGAACTGCTTTTTTAATCTTCCCATTCTGCTGTGCTGCGGGTTAATACCAAAACTTTCTAGCAGCAAACGACGGCTCGTTCACATGGTCAGAGCAGCGAGTGACGAGCCGCGTCTCACAGGTCTTCACAAAAGTTTAAATACAAGTGATGTGTGTGGAGCTGATCCCGAGGACCATAAACACAAACATGTTCCATGTGGTTTGACTGGAGCCGCGTATTTGCGCGAATCCTTTGGGCTCCGTGACACAGAGGAGCGCGACAGACCAGTATGTGTGTGTGTATGTGTGTGTGTATGTATGTGTGTATGTGTGTGTGTATGTATATGTGTGTGTGTGTAAATGTAAGCTCCAATGTAGTTCTGACCCGCGCCAGTGTGCAACTTTGACGGTAACAGAGGGGAGAGATGATGCGTGTGGATGTTACGTATGGAGAGGGGGAAAGTGTGTGTGTGTGTGTGTGTGTGTGTGTGTGTGTGTGCGCGCGCGCGTGCGTGTGTGCATATGTGGCTCGTGCGGTGTGAGAGTCGTCCCGGAGTTTATAATACATTGGCGCACACAGCTAGATACAGACCCGCTCGTCACACCGTGCAAATAGGGCTTAAAATAGCGTTATTAAGAGACCTCCCCTCTCCCCTTTTTCTCTTTTTTAACCGACAGCTTTGACCGGTTAACGCTGTGACGGTCAACCACCGGTTAAACGGTTGCCGATTTACATCCCTAGTTGTAAGGTAAAGAGATGTGTGCTACAAGCCTACCAACAAATTATACATAAAAAATTGTGAAATAACAACATATGAATAGATATTTCATTAAGGTTGGCTTCCAGGCCTCATTTCCTTCCAAGATAATCACAGTCATTGAAAAAATAGATTTGGTTTCAATAAGGGATGCATCAATATGACACTGGTATTGGAGATGGCTGATCTACATTAGCACAAGACGTCAAGAATCTTACTCATACAGAGTTGACCTATAGTGTAGTTACTCGCATGAGAAATAACAGTTACACAATTGGACCCATTTGGTAACAAGTTAGCTGTGATTTCAGATGGAGAAAAGAGGCTGTTTTCAGTTTCTTCACTGGTATCGGTTTATATTGAGGAGAAGCAGATAGTATTGACATCGACATTGACATGAGAAGCTGGATCGGTAGTTACTGGTTTATAGATATGTAAACATTAAAAAACTATCATGACTATAACATGGTCAATATCGGTCAATACATTTGCTATCTTTTTAGTTTTTTAGTCTTGTCTGACCTTCGGTTTGAAACAATGACACAACAAAACTAAAAACACACACATATAGTCTTCTGCACGCACAACAGCTGCCCCTCGTGCTGTGAGAGTCCTACTTACTATAGTGCACAAGTACGTAAACAAACGCTCTGATTAGTTTAGTTCATTTTGCTTCCTGACTTCAATCACAGGATGCTTCATTTAGATAAAACC
Source organism: Knipowitschia caucasica (assembly GCA_964034765.1). Taxonomy (NCBI): domain Eukaryota; kingdom Metazoa; phylum Chordata; class Actinopteri; order Gobiiformes; family Gobiidae; genus Knipowitschia; species Knipowitschia caucasica. The sequence continues at coordinate 17,806,726 of OZ035835.1, forward strand.
ACATCAAAAGTCAAAAGTCTATACAGTGGAGGCTATTTTTTTTTTTTTTTTGCTATTTGTTTTAATAAGTAAAACATGTGCTTGTACTATTGAAGATGGGTGAGACATTCAACATTAAGTTTCAAAATAATATTGGCTCTACATATTGGTTATTATCTGCCTCCTGAGTCGTTCCTTGTCAATGCAGGACAGTCTAGGGCAGCCACCCCCTTCCAGATAGCTCGCCAAAGGATTTAAAAATGAACCAATCAAATAATAAATTGAATATTTCATCATGTATTATTAACTATGATCATTGTGCAAAGGTATTGAATATATGATGATAAATAATGACTTATGATAATGACCACGCACTATCGGGCTCTCACCAATATATCACCTAACTTTTCCCAGGACCGGTTAAAGGAGTAGCTCTCTGTTCTTTTTGTCTTGGGAAAGTAGCTCTCTGGGTGAAAAATGTTGGAGACGCCTGGTCTAAGGTCTAAGGACAGTGATGATCTGAGACATTTAAGGACATTTATCAACATTTATGGACATTTATCCTGCTCCATAAGAACCAATAGCTCCCATGTGTTTGTTATTATTGCATTTCCTGTGGTTTGTGGTTTGATTCTGTGATAACTTTGTAAAGTCCTCTGAGACGAAGCCTGCTGTTGTGATTTAGGGTCATACAAATATAAACTGAATTGAATCCTTCACTACGAACACGGCCACTGTCAGGGTGTATCAAGGGAAAGTGAAATGGGAGAGCGCTGCTATTGAGTATTATGTCATTGTCTTTATTTACATAATTTCTGGCCTGGCAACCGCATTGTGTTGCTATGTTGCTTCGAGATGACTGAATTCATTAACATTAAGATGAATATGAGGTTTATGAATAGACGTAAATTCTTTTTAGTCTCTAAGCATTTGTGCTCCCGCTGTTTTGCGTACACTGCTTTCCCCTTTAATCCCATATCTTTTGTTTGGCACTGTCATTTATATCACAATGGACTTACTGTGATCATATCTTTTCCTCTAACTACAAAGTGTTATATATTTTGCTTAGCTGACAACTCTTATCATTTTGTTTGAAAATTAGATAGATAGCAGGCGTAGTTTTCCAAGTGACCATAAAGTGAGTAATAATATTTAGCAGTCGCACGGTTTGGGGAAGTATTATGGCCGGACTGGAAAAACGAGAAAACAATTACTTTATTTATTTTTAGACTAATTTAATGACTATTTAGAAGCTTAGAAGAAAGTTGAAAGAGCTGATTCACACGTTTAATCTTCTTCACCCCGCCCAAATCAGGCTGCTGACAAAAGCATGTGAAATTTCCTCCTACCTTCACCAAACAATAACATCACTGGTGCAGAGAAAGTGACAGTTCCACCGGTGACTTATCAAAAGAACCACATGAGTTTCCATTGGCTCATGTGTGTTTTGTAGTTGGAAAATGTGATTATTAAGAGGGTTGGACAGGAGTTAGAATAGAGATCCAGTCATGCCTAATTGTAAGGTTTATGTGATTATATGTTACAGGCAGTAATTTCTGTTCGGACATTATGTTTTTCATGATTGTCAAGTATTGTACAAGTCTTATTGATCAATTATGTCAGGTGAATCAATAGTGAAAGCCATCCCCTGTTTTCAAAAATAAAATCATTCAAATGAGATTGAACCAAGATACATTTTTTATTTGATGTGGTTGATATCTGCCAGTTCCAGTTCGGAGCCTGTAAGTGAAAAACATGACCACATTCACCAACATTTGCATCGAGGCACCTGTTTGTCTTCCACTTCAGCCAACTGTTCCATCTACGCAAATGTGCAGCAGTTAAACCAAATTCCTGCTTCCAAAGGACATGGATAACTGCTCAATGGGATAAACCATTCTATTACACAATTTACTATAAATACAGTCTATATTATCTAACATAGCAAAGAATGGAGAATATACTTTTGTGTGCATGTCATGGCCTCGCACCAAAGTACATTGGTGACATATGAACCAAGGAGGACTCTGAGGAGCACAGGGACTGGCCTCCTGCTGGTGCCCAGAGTCAGGACTAAACATGAGAAGGCAGCGTTTCAGATTTATACACCTAAATTGTGGAAGTGTCTTCCTGAAAAAGTGAGACAGGCTTTGACTCTGACAACGTTCAAATACAAAACAATTCTGTTAAGCTGTGCATACAACAGAAGGATTCTATCGTCATTCTTTTTTCATGAACTGTGATTATTTATGATTTAAATTCCTTGTACATCTTGCTTTTTTAGCACTTTGAGTTGCCTTGTTTATGAAATGTGCAATACAATTAATATTGCCTTGCCTTGAATGAACCACACCTTGGCTTCAACACATTTTAGCAAATGACACTAAAATTGAATAGTTATAAGCAGGTGTGTTCACTGCTTTAGCTTCTAACATTCATTCCGCCTAGTTATTAAAAGATTTATCACCAGCCTTTGGCCACATTTTTATGACACACAAAGTGAAAGCAGTTATATGGGCCCATTCACTACTAGAGCTTCCTAATGTGGAATAGAAATACATGTTTAGAGGTGTAGCTTACCCCCTGTTGGCATTATTAAAGCAGTAATAGCACATTCATAACAATCTCCCTGCTATGGCTGAGCAGATTGCGTGGTGCATCATTACCTTGTAGACTTTACCAAAGGCGCCATCTCCCAGCTCTCCTATGATGTCCCATATGTCCTCCGGGTTGACATCTCTGTGCACATGCTCGTACTTTTTCTTCTTTCGATCCGGTCCAAACTTGAAGATCTTGCGGAAATTGAAGAAAGACATGTTCTGCAGCTGCCCTCTCCTTCTTCTTCACTGCTATTTCCACCACCTCGCACCAAACGTAACGGTTCCTTCCGAGTGCCTATCGAAATAACAGCAGTGAGGTGTGAGAAACAGCGGATATTGACATTCTCAGATGAGGCTATGTCATGTTATTTCCTGATCACAGCATCGCTAGCGTAAAGCCCTTTGCAATACGTAACCGGCGGTGTGGCCAAATAAGAGCACTTTGTTTTCCGCCTTGGCTGTCGTTCTAGGATTGGATGACAAACGTGTCCACGGGGTGACGATCAAGCCAATTTACATTGTTTGGCATCACGCGTCGCTATTCATGGCTTAATGAGGAAAAAAGGGCCAGGCGAGAAGGACCTCATGGATCGGCTGCCTGGTGACCACACGCAGAAGTTAGCGGAGTCTCTCAAGCAGAACGCACTGTACTGAACTTCCGCTTGTGAACATCAAAATAAAACTATTGAGTGTAATGATCGATAATTTATCGTGGTTATTATTCACACATGGACTTAAATGTAAAGCATAGCGTATGCGTATGTCTATATTTTGTGTGTGCAGTAACTTATCTGCTTTAAAATAAAAAAATCAGTCTACGTGCTTTTATTTTGGAAATACACAGAGGATTTCCGTTCGCTCCCGCATCCTAGCTTTACCAAAAGGAGTTAGCGGTGTCGTTTTGCTAAAAGCTTTGGCAGGACGTGCTCAGCTCTGCCTCTGCTGTCTCCATCGCGCACTTACTACTGTTGTTGAAAGGGCAAGGTAAAAGAGGATTGTGTCCTATAAAACTTGATCAGGCCTTCGAGAACAAACAAATATTTAGTCTATATATCCTGAAAAGATGTCCATGTGCGCTGAACGCTCAAGGCAGGCCAAGGATAAACATTTGAGATAAATCTAGATATACAATTCAATGTAAAAGTGTGAAAGGGGCCGTTTTTATTGAATTCAAACGCAGAGTATATATATCATATCCACATATTGAAATGATAATCTGGCGCCCCCGTGTGGCTTAAATGAACATGGACCTCAAATCAAAATATTCATGAATCGCTTCTCATTCAAAAAAAGCAACATAAAGTGATTTACAGTTTGGGACGCTGGACCCAGAGGAGAGAAGACCCCGACGCTCCAGACCTCCACCAGGTCCATGAGCCAGACCCCCACTGTCACAGGTGACACTTGGAGTGGTCCAAGTGCAAAGGATACAGAGAAACACTGGGGACACTAACATCATAAAAAGTAAAATATTGAAATGTTAGAGTAAAAGGACTATGACACAATACATGATAATAACAATAATACATAATAATACAACTAAATAATGAATAGAGTTTTTCTAGTAAATTAATAAATAAATAATATATAGTAAATATTAATCAAACGGTATCTTTTGCTCTTAAAAACATGAAAATTGCATTAGAGCCTGAGCAGGAAGACGCAGGTTTATCCACCAGGAGGAGGCAAACACCTTATTACCAACCGCTCCAGACTGGAAAAAGTGAGTTCCACGGATCAGGGTAAAGCTGGGCAGAGCACACTTAGGCCATTTGTTTACTAAACGTCTTTCAAAACAGCATTTCTCAGTGCCCACCTCGGTCCTTCATTGCAACCCCCAGAGATTAGGCTCCAGGCTGCAGGACGACCACAGAGGGGAGATCCTGCAGCCAGCTGTGGGACCGCCCTGTGCATTGACACGGCCCGGAGCCCAGCCCCTCTGACTCGGGGAGGAGATCACTGATGAAACGCCACTTTTATTGCGCTGTCATGTTTCTGTCCACAGTCCGCGGCAGTCTGCAAACTCCCAACCCAACGACGCATGTGTTTCACAGTTGATTCTTAAGTTGTTGTTTTTTTGCGTGGACAAACTTCACTCACGCGCTTTCCTTATAAGGCGAACCTGTTTTTACGTTTCTAATGCTGTTTTATGGGTGAGCATCAAGTTTGTAATCTTGTAAAACATGCATTTACGCACGATTCTTGACGTGAACGTGGTGGATGTTCAGAAGAGAAGGAACCCATCCAAGCACTATGTGAGTATTTGAACAAGTTTATGATTTCTATCTCGTGTAAACAAGTTGCATACCTTAAGAGATCATCTACTGCATTCTGACTACTGCAAGTACACTCCAACTTTATGTGTAGAGTATTTTTACATCTACAAATCTTTAAGTGCTTTACAGAGTGCATGTTCTGCTGGCTTCCTAATGACCAGTGATCAGAGTAATCAAATCTAGTTGGCCATGAGACGACTCTCAGAGGAACTGCAAGCATCTATTAGTCCAGGAGGTGAAATTGGATTAATTAACCTGAGAGTTGGAATCAATTGCTGCCTCCATCTCCTGCAGAGGGGTCCTGCAGCAGGGGACAGAGGCCACTGCATGGGGCGGTCCCCTGAGAGCACACAGGAGGTGAGGAGGGACACTGGGAAGTCCCCACAGGGAATGAAAAAATAAAATCTCATTATCGATGAGCTAAGCAACAGAAAATGCTTATCCGGTTGGTCTGTGGAGAGGAAAGAAGAATCCCTTTGTCTGGTGGCCCTGCTGCTGCTGGAGTGTCACTTCCTTCAGAGATCTCATGGAGCAGAGCAGTGTTTACAGACAGAGGACACAGCACATCTGCAAACGCCACATTGTAACAGTACATTTATTTACAGAAATAGATTCAAGTCAATTTACATATTTCTGTTAGTTGTAGTTTATTATGCTGGCTTACAATACCTTTTTGAAATATTTTCTATATTTTCTAGTATTTTCTATACCATGTAAGTTAGTATGTACGCTTACAAAAGTATAATGTCCACTTATATGACCCCTCTATTCAGAATACTGAACTAAACTAAACTTTTAAAATGCTGTTGTGCCAAATAAACTTTTTGCTTCCGACTGATGATGCTGCTCTGACATCACTATGATGTTGATGATGTTGGTTTTGATCCTTATGATTCTTCTTCACTGCTTCATGTGGATGTAAAATGGTCTTTTTTTGTTCACTAAATGACATTCACACTCAGCAGAGAAAGAAGTGTCTTGCCCAGTGACTGGTTCAAGCTGGGACTGAACCTCAACCTATTGTTTTCGATACATTTATGAGCATTTTTGACCACAAACAGGCACGCGGACTTAGAATTAAAACAACTATTCTCTCTTTGTTGCTCAAACAGTGACACAATGGTTGTTACATTCCATATTTGGTCTGAAACCTTTGTTGAAATACTTATTGAGACAGATTTTTTCTACAACTTGTCATATTTAACACGATTTATGTATTTATATGATAAAGGAATAAATAAATACATATTTGACACTAGGACTCCCAGAATTCTGAAACTATTAGAACTCTCAGTGCCGTCATTATGACTGCTCCCATTCAAACCAAAAACAGTTTGTTAAAAGGCTAAACGCTAACTGCTGCAATAAACGGTGTGTTGCTATGGTAACTAGCAAATTCCAGAGAATGGAGTTAAAGGGAAAACCTCACATAAAAAAAATCATGAACAGAATGACATAGAAAAGAAGTACATATACTGTACGTAGATGAAAAGGTCATACATTGACTGCTCTGGGAGTTGTAGTAGTTTGTATTCTGGGAGTCTATAGTGTTAATACGTCTTTAGTTGTGATGGTTCTAAGAGATTCCCAGACATAGTGATTATTATTATTATCCGCAATGAAGTCTATTTTGTTATCTCTAATTTTTATATATTTTTATTCCATTATTGCCTCTACCTAAGCCACTGCCCTCAAACGCCCTCAGTCACCCTTTCCGACTTCTTCTTCTCCTCTCTTTGGTCATGCAGTCTGTGTCTAATTAGCGAGCTGCAGGAGGACTCATTTTGCCTGGCTGCTTTCACATCCTTTTTTTTTTTATTGTTACAAACTGTGATCTAAATGAACAGAAGAGATCTTAGAGGCTCACTGGTTTCCTTTATAGATCGACACCATATGTGTGAAGTTTTGCCTCCGTAAATGGTGCGTTCCATGAGTTTGGAGTGAGGAACATCTGCCGTCTGTTTGCAAACTTCAGTTAGTATAGCTTAGTATAACGTAGTCCTTTAGTATAGGACTAAGTTATGTTGAAAAAATATAAAAAAAATAAAACCCATATTTGATGCTATAGTTTGGTGACAGGTGAAGTAAAAATGTCTTTGGAAACCGCAAAAAAGGGACAGGATATTTATATTTTGTTTTCCTTCTGTTGCTGTTTGCTAATGTTGCACAAATGTAATGATAATATATATGATTCATGTGTTACAATGACAAATACACGGACAAAAAAAATTAAATATATAAATTAAGTTAAATTTATTTTTGTCTACTTCTCCACATGTTGCGTTTTTAATTAAGTACATGATTGTAGTCTGAATAGAGCAGGCATGACTAGAATCAGGCTCACAACATCATTTTATGTGGGACCTCTGCCTCGAGAACACAAATTAACCATTGAGTTACTTTCACAGCGTCATCCAGCCAACTTCAGCTGCACCAATATAGTCATGCTGTACATTGTTGTAAAGTAAAGAACCTCCAGAATCCAAATTCTGTTTTTCCTTTCCGGTAAATTCATTCTATGGCACTGATGTAGCTGGTGAGAAAGTAAACATGTGTCTTTCAGCTAACTTTCTCTTGCAAAAGGATTATCAAAATAGTCTTGCTACACCTCGTCTTGAAATCGGATGATTCTAGTCAAAATAGTTTTACAATCCTTGTTGTTGGCCCCTGGACAAGTCTGGTGAACTTGAGCGGCCCTGGGGCATCAGCTGTATTTGTATATGCGGATTGTTGTGTTTGATTGCGTGACAAATGGCGCTGAATCCCGTCCAAACTATTTTACAATATATGTTGTCGGCCCCTGGACAAGTCTGGTGAACTAAAATGGCCCCTTACCAAAAAGTGATGTTCCCCTCAGAGACAAGCCTATACACACTCAACTTACCGCACACCAACTCTCAATGGAAGAAATACAAGATTTTTTTTCAAATTTCTTTCATGCAGCAATTCTCTTTAAATGAGGTTTTTCTAACAGGAAAACACATTCCACATACATTTAAACCTATACATTTTATTCATTTTTGTTGCACGGACAGAGGTTTTGTTAGACACACTGTTTGTAAGGCCTCTGCTGAAGCGGGATTGGTCGCTCTGCTCCCCATGGACCAATGGTTCTTATGTGTTTATTATTGCATTTGCTGTGTTCGGACTGTTTGATTCTCTGATCTGTTGTTGAGGAATTGACTGTCGAAAATTACATGCAAAAACATAGTAAAGTCCTCCAAGACCACAGCTGTTTTGGACCATGTCTCTTGGTTCTTTCCTGATCTACTATAATTGTTATGCATAGGAAATTAATGATGAAGATTCTACTCTACTAAAAAAAACTTAAATCGACACGAGGGATCCAACGCTAAAATGAACAACAATACATATCCATTTAACCATAGTAAATCCGTGAAATACTTCAGGCCTGTTGACCCCTGTAGCTGCTCGGCCCGTGATCCGTGACCACGACAGACCAACTTAATGGGTTTATATGACCTCCTGGAGTTAAGTCAGTCAGGAATGTCATTAGGCCTAAGTAACGCCGTGAGTGCCTTTGACAGAGTGGCTTCTTCCCCTAATGGCCGTGTTCTGTTTGCCCTCCCTCTCCCTTAGGTGTACCTCATCAACGTCACCTACTCCGACTCCAGCTCTCACGTCATCTACAGGAGATACAGCAAGTTCTTTGACCTGCAGGTGAGACCACACGACCACCCAACCAGTTTTTGTTAAGGTTTTGGGCTTGGTGTGGCGTTCTTATGGGGAATCATATCTGCAGATGGATCTGCAGATATCTAATAATATCTAATAATGACAATATCTAATAATGACCTCGCCTTAAATACTGAGACACAGGGTTGGGTGAATGTTTAGGGAGAAGGAGATTGAGTGCATCCAAATATGGATTCTGAGAGAGGCGTCTACTCTGACTAAGTTCAAATCCAGCTTAAAGACCTGTTTGCCCGTGCAGACAACTGAAGGATTTTATCTCTGTTTTTAATGCACTAGGGTTATGTATTATTTTAATCCTGTGTGATTTTAATGTTTTCATGGTTTTTTATTACCTGCGTGATTGTAGTGTTCTAACGGTGATTTTGTTTTTTTTGTTTTGTTTTATGTGATGATTTGTGTGATGTAGACTGTGAATCTCTGTGTAAGAAAGGTGCTCTTCGAATAAAGATTGATAGATTGAATTGGCAAACATAACTTTACAGAACTAAAAATATGTTAAAAAAACATTGTGAATTTCCCATAATATGTTTATATATATCTATATATAGATATATATAAAGCAATGGCCTGTAGTTTCCTGTGACGTTTTAATATTTAGCAGCATCCTCTTTCAACATACTCAAAGAGATGAGACATTTAAAGCTGGGGAGCCTAATTTTCAAGGCACACAAATTGGACAGTCATTAAATACATCTGCAAACCCACTCGCTCAGTTTATGCTTGAAGTTTTCCTCTGTCACATCTTCAAACAGGGCTCTTTCTTTCACGTATGTACACATGAATATGCTTTCTTATAAGATATTGATGACGTGTGGTGGACTTGTTAACAACGTTTCACTTTAATGTTCTGTTGGGACAAGAAAAATGTATTGTTTGAGAATCTGGGTAGACCATTATAGAGTTAAAATTAATTCAGATTAGTCCAGAACCAGAACAGAATCTTATTACAGTGCTTAATAGGATAATACATATCTAAGCTGTTTTGTTTTGGCAACCATAGGACAGGACACAATTCATTTCAAGGTCATTGAAGAAAAAAAAGTTAGTTTCAGGATCGTGATGCCAACTTCTAAATATTGGCATTTACCGCCCTATATATCCAATCCACTTTATTCATATAGCCCCCTTTTTAAAACAATTTTCCAAAGTGCTGCACAGCGAAATAAACACATTTAAATATACAGGTTTGCCAGCTATATACGTTTAAATAAAAATAGAAGTAAAACATTATACACAAACCAAAAACAATAAAGATGTGATAAAAAAAATAATATACCAGTTAACCAATTAAAAAATAAAAGTAAAATTGTGAGTTGTTTTGAAGTGAGGAGGGACAGAGTGTTTCCCATTTAATCTTGTGCTCCACTTTTATCAACTATTTGTATAATTCTCAAATCCTAATTCTTTGGCTTTGGACACAGACTAGAGCCTGCCTGCATCACAGTAAGAAGTAAAGCCTTTTTTTATCCTTTATACTTTTACCCAACTCTCGAGGGAGCAAGCTGAGACCCTTTTATGGACACGTTATCTCTGTGATTGCTGTCTGTAAGATCATAAAATTCCATGTCTGGCTTCTTCCACTGCTCTTAACCAGTCGTCTTAAATGCTTGGCTGAGCGAGCATGTTGTGGGCTTTAGAGGAAGCTCTTTGTTCTGCAGCCTCTCGCTAATCGCCAGGAAAATTCAGCTGGACTTGTGTGGAAAGCCAGCCCTCTTTCCTGTCTCTGTAAACATTAGTCCTGCCATAGATCTGTGCTGCTGAGGGCGGGTTGGTCCGGGCCATCTTAATCTATGATCAACACCAGGCCACAGCTGTACACACACTACCTGTGGGACTGTGGGCGAAGCTGCAGAGGTGAGGAAGAGGGAAGTGCATCAGGTTCAAAAGCAGCAGACTTTCAAATGCTTCCATTCAGATGTATTTTAGTAGTCATGCATTATAATGGTATATGCCAGGGAGATGGTATCGCTAATATAGTCATGTTTATATAGTATGTGGCCGGTGTGGATTCTGATTACTGATGTGACTTTCAAAAAGGAGTGAAACACAAGAACTTCCAGAGCCATTATTTTGACTGCTCCCATTCAAATCAATGGAGTTCTGATTATACATGGGGGGGGGGATTAATCTTCCTGAAGGTGTGAGACAGGCCGCTTCCACAGCTATATCCAAGTCCAGGCTGAAAACGGTTCTTTTTAGCTGCGCCTACGATCATCAGGCAGTGGATCATAATTTTGTTTTTGTTTTTAAACATGCCATTTGTACGTGTTTTTAATTGGTCAAAACATTCTGTATGAACTGTGCTATAGAAATAAATGCTAGTTGATTGATTTGAGTTAGTTTTCCACCAGAAGTACTAAATGCAGCTTCTTGAAAGGCTACCAAACAACAACTGCTGACAATAAACAGTGTGTTGCTATGGTAACTAGCACTTGCTTTGCTCTGACCGGACCAATCAAAAAGACTGCTCTGGGAGTTAAAAGGTTTAAAACTACTCACATTTCAAAAAATTTCAATAAAAAGAATGACCTAGAGATCCACTGCATTTAGATACGGAGGAGGTCTCAATGTTAAGAAGTCCGAACATGTACCGGAGCTGAATAATCACACTTCCAAAACTAAAAGATGTCAAATTGGCTGCTTCAGCTTAAACAGAGATATTATACAGTGTTAAAGCTGGTTTACCTGACAACAAAACCTATGTAATAACGTCCATCATTTTAGTTCCTCGCTCCCAAAACCGATTCTTTCCAGTAATTTCCCCCCAGGTTTCACATGTATATTTTGACCTTTGTCACATCTTTAGATCAGCAGAAAAGTTCCTAAGAGACGACTCCCCTGACTCGCCCAACAAGTCAAATAATGACTCTTTCCTTGAAGTTTGAAGTTTGATGCTTTCTAATAAGATGGACAAGTTTGTGGTTTGTAGTAAATGTGTTATTTAGCGGGTTGGGAGTTAGGTAACCCAGCTTTAACGGCCTGATTTCATGATGGTGTCTGTTCATCATGTTCTGGTCTAAATGGAAATGTCCCAGAGCCTTTGTTGAATGTTGACTCCTGTCTCATTAAGGTGCAAATAAATACATTGACCTATATGACCCAAATCAGAAGAATCTCTCGATATTTACTAAATTCTCCACCTACATACAAAAACCCACGTTCTATAAAGTTATTTAAATATTTGTGTCACATCCAAACTGGAGAATGTGGCCTTTTTCTCTGCTGCCAAGAAACACCTACAGCCCGCTCCAAACATTATTATTCTGAACTCTGTAGTCTGTTATTGACATTGACAATAACATCATTATTATGTCATATTCAGTGTTTTCTTTTTGGCTTTGAATAAAACCAGACTGTTGACTGTGGGCCCCTATATATAAACTCATCTCAAGAAAAATAAATAATCTTTTACAGGTTTTTACACTGTTTTTTGAAACTAGACAGGAATCGCATAATTATGTATTGAAATATGTTTATCCGCAAATCTGTATTTTCTAACACCCCTAGTGTTGGACCTGATGATGACACTAAAGCATATGTCTGCATTTACTAGATTAATATTTTGATCGTCTCAAAGTGGGGAAATTTCAGTGTTGCATCACTAGTTACATAACAGTAGAAATGTGGAGTCTTCACTATAATAACATAAAATCTATAACTTTAGCATAATAAAGAAGCAAGTCTAAAATCTCCAACTTTAGCATAATAAAAAAGCATGAATCAAGTATTTATATTTCATTTTTATTTATTTATTTGAATTTAGGACAGAATATATTCATCAATGTCTCAGCCGACATCGTCAAGATAAATAAGCTGGAATTAGCAGCTAAATTTCATCCATTGTCCTTTTGGGAGGTAGAAACACACAAACACACAGTTAGGCACAATAACTAAACAAGCACAACATAAAGAGAAAGAGCAATGTTATGTTAATTTTTAATACCCTGTTGTTATGAACGATTCTTTTGCTATTTGTCTCTTTTTCTTATGCATTTCATTTCAAAAAACCTCTCCATAAGTGCACGTCTAATAGTCAAACTCTGTATTCTCTCCCGTGATCCCAAACACTGCTCCCGTGGGATGTCATGTTAATATTTGTTTTTGTTTTATTCTAACCACTTTGGTGTTTTTTTTGCTCCTTGGCTTAAAGTGCATGCAGTGGAGTGGTGCTTTTGAATGCATTTGCTCGCACACAGAGTATGTAATGCTGACTGAGCTGCGAGAGGGAAAGGCTTTTGACCAACACATTTTTTGACAAGAGCAGAAATGGTCAGTGTGTCAAAAGAGTGAGGTTTTTCCCCCAATCCGCACCCTTAAACCGCAGCGGGCTGGATTCAGGGGTCAGGCGTTCCCATGGGGGCTTGTGTGGAGAACCGCTCTTCTACAAAACGATCAGTCACTTTCCCACATTTGTCAAAGCTGAATTCTGGCTTATCAGAGTGGGTGTGGGCGGTGTACAATAATCCATGTGTCTGCAGAGTTTATAGTGTATCATAATAGTTATATTTGAGTATCTCTATGACTTATTGCTATTCTTATAACAAGTGTTTTTAGTTCAAATCTTGAGGCTGAGGTGGGGCTGAAGAGGAATTACAAATTGGTGGGGTATTTTTTTATCTTTAGCGATGCTTACCCAAGTCAATTAAATCTATATAAGATAGGGCAGGGATCTCCAGCCTGTGGCATAGCTCCTGGAGACCCCTGTGATAGGGTCTTCATCCCCACCACTGTCCGACTGTACAATAAGTCACTTTAATGACAAGAGCCAGGGCTGAAAAACTCACACTGCTATAGTCACTTTTAATGTGATTGTACAGAATATATCTTGCAAAGAGACCATATTTTAACTTTTCTAACATGTTTGCACACTTTTGTCTTTTTGCACACCCTGAGTGATTCTGTTAAATTGTGAGATCACTAAAGTTGATCTTATCTTAGTATTTAAATAACGGTGGCAGTAGTTCAGTTGGTTGAGTGTGTGCCCTGTGAGCTAAAGGTTGGCAGTTCGAATCCTGCTCCCGACATAAACATAATTGGTTTAGTGGTCAATTATAAACTGCCAGGTATGAAACCAGCTCCCATTGGTGAATGCTGCCGTGCGTGCTTGGGCAAGACACTTAACCTGCCTCGCCTTCAGTGTCTGCGTACAGTGATGTATAAACGTGTGGGTGAGTGGGTGGCTGGTTTCCTGATGTGAAATACTTCGAGTGCTTTGAAAAGGTAGAAAATCGCTGAATGAATTCAAATAATGTTTTTCACAATAAAATTTTGTTTTGAAATTCGGCATGTTTACGCCATGGACTTTTCCGTGCTTTTGTATTAATAGTAACACCGTGACATGGAATAGATACATTTGATGAATATATTGTTAGTGGAAACTTACATAACCAAAAGAACTTACGATAAAATATTTCTGTTTATTTTTAATACCCTGTTGTTTTGTTGCATTAATAGTAAACGTGATGACATTTGATGAATATATATTGTTAGTAAAAACTTTTAAAAAATGTCAGCACCAAAACAACTTAAAACGCAACAATAGGAGACCATCGCAGATCTGGTATGCCCTTGTTTTCCCACATGGATAGATTCCTCCCTACTCCCCCAGTCTGAGATTCCTTCTCTAACAGAGCCTTTGTCTATACACAAGCACCCATGCCACAGACCAAAACTCTTTTTTTTTTTTACTTTAGAAATAATTCAGTATCGCAAACATAACATCGGCAATATTGGTTTTTATGATGAATTGCAACTTCCATGACATTTCCTCATAATTTAGATATTTTACAGTGTCGGACCATATGGCATTACATCACTGCACCTGTTGCTACATTGACAGTTCAAATTCCCCTGCTTCACCCAGCGGCCCAAACACTATACTTCCTGTAGCTTTAGGAATACAGAACTTCGTAAACATGAGGTCTTGGCAAAGCGACAACCCCAAATTAAAGGTATATATTTGTGGAGAAAAGTGGGTTATGGTGACTGTTTCGACACCTGGTTCTGGGGAGTGAGTATAAACAGGCTCGGCCCAGAGGCTGACGTCAGCACGGCCAGAAACATAGTGATAGTGTTTGTGGAGGTGCAGAGTGAATCCTCCTGTCGGTGTGGGAGTGTATACAAGAAGTGTAGCGTGGTAATATGATGAGTACTGTGCTGTGCAAAAAACACTTGTCAGAGTTTGGTTGGGAAGAGGGGGATTTCTACAGCAATGACTCTATAATGGCCCAGTGTGAAACAAAAACAAAAATGTGTGTGTGTGGTCTGTATTCTGTACATTTGTTTTCGTTAGGTTACATTAGGTTGGAATATTTTAGTAAGAGGGCCACTTTAGTTCATCAGACTTGTCCTGCGGTCCACAACCCGGATTGTAGAACTCATTTGAATTCAGGTTCTGAGATTTGATATGAGCCATAACATCTAGGTATGGTGTGGTATGATTTTTATTTTTACACAGAAAATGTGCAATGAACTTTAAGGCAAAAGGAGAGATGTGTTGTACCAGGTTGTAAAGCAGCAGTGCTAATTTACACCTGTAGTCCCTGAGCAGGTTGTTGTAAACAGTAAAACAAAGTAAATGGATACATGAGCATGCATTAATCAAGCAGAAATTACAATTTGATTTACCATACAAGTAAAATAAAACCACCCAGCCCCTATTCATCACCATCTCTCCAAACATACAATACAAACAGATGGACGGACGGACCAACAGACCGATTTCTCTTCTTTGGTCATTAGGAACATTAGATCTAAGTTCATGGGTTTTCAAAGATCACACCTTTTTTAGTTTTTTTTTTTATAATTCCTGACTGAAGGGGTTTAGATCCAAAGATGACACATTATATAAATTCTCATATACCAACGGTTGTACCATGCAGCACAAAACTTAAACTTCAACAATCAAATTATATAATTTCACTTTTGCATCCTCAGACATTTCGGTGGATCCAACCCAGACCTAACCCTGAGACATTAGTTTGCATAATATGACCCACTATGTGAAAAACCCAGCTGAAACAAACACAAACCCCACTTATACTTTTGACCTTCTGCTTTGCTTTACTCGTGTGTTTTTTTTTGCCTGTTTCAGCAGATTGGGTTAACCGACTTTTATACCAGCTTTTATCGTCAGCGTTTTAAACACAATAGTGATGGCATAGTTATTTTCAAAGCCAACCGCTCTCTCTTGGCAGTCCTTCCATGTAGTGAGGTGACGGGGGAGAAAGCCCTGTGAGAAAAGACCATTTTTGCAAAGACTAAATTGAGACTAAAAATAAAGATTTCACCACAAGAAGAGAACCCCGACCCTACCCACGTCAAACGCTGCAGGCCCAGACACAGAGGGCCCAGCTCTGTTCTGTGTGTTTATCCACCTGACGCTTTCTGGCTCGTTCTTCACCGATTCTCTGCTCTTTCTCTCTCCGCAAAACATCTGGAACCAGGCTAATCCAAGTGAAAGCAGAGAAAAAACTAGAGGGTTTGGAGTTGAGGTCGTGAGCACCTTCTTCCAGATCGTGCTGTAATTTATCTCAGAAGGAAACTGGAAATGTTTGGCTCTCAAATACAGACACGTTTGCAGTCTCTCGTGGTGATATATGATCAAAATATCTCACTACACCTCAGTGAGACGAGCGTTAGTGGTTTTGCGCTTTCGTCTTTGCGTAGAGTTGTGTCCTTTGGCAAGAGGTTTTGTGTTGAAAGTTAAATGTGTGTTCCAGCTATAAAGCAGACTGATGTTATGGCATTTTTTATTGGTTGAAATAAAAAGGCATTATGTAATATCTAACAAAGAGGGTGCCACGTCTTTTGTCTGGAATTGTTTTTGCTTTGCTGCTTAAGTTCCACAGAATGGTCATGGAGTTGGTGGACTGAAACTCTATCTATAAGAAAGAAATCAAGTTGCAAATCAGTTCCATGGAGCGGATAAGAATGTTTGTGTTTGTGTTGTGTAAAGATAAGTTTCTTACTTTTCAAGACACAACAGAATTGTAATGGCTATGTAATAAAGGCTACAGAACTAGTTATTCGCTCTCATAACAGCTTGGTTCTGTTAAAAGTTTATACTTTTTATCAAGTTTTTATCAAATGAAAATATAAAAATGGCTGAGTCAGGTTGGTCTTCTAATCAGCTCTCATTCCACAGCGTGAATTAGACTCTTCTTGTTGGAACGGCACTGTGGCTGAGTGGTTAGCGCTCTCGTTTCTCAGCAAGATCTGCGTTTCGAAATCCCTTACCCAGGGCCTTTCTGAGTGGAATTTGCATGTTCTCCCCGTGTCTACAATGAGCCAAAGAATCTGGAGAACAACTGCTGAGCAACAACATCTGTATATGTGTCCTGTACCGTGGCCTGAGACGCAATGAAGGATGGGTCAAATGCAGAAGACAAATTTCCTCATGGAGACAATAGAGAAAATCGTCATCTTCTATCTTCTACAAAAAAATGTGCTTTGTTTTGTTTTTTGGGTTGCCCAGCTTTAAAGTAGCAATAAGTAAGATTTTCATGTCAAGTCATCATTAAATGGCCCTAATATGTCGAAAGGCATAAACTTGATGGCTTTGTGAAAAAGGTGTTTGTTATAGATTTTTTCTTTTATGGTCCCAGCTGCATTCATCTGCATATCTGGCAACCTGAGTTAGGGAGAGTGGGAGAGGGTTGCAGTACCACTTTTGGCCAGATTTTTACATACTGCTCCTTTAATATGTTTTACTAATTGGACAATTCTACGTCTCCATGGTTCAAGAATAATTTTTTCAATCTTTTGTTGTTGTTTTCTTCTATTTGAACCATATAGAAAGCTAATCCGTAAAAAAACTGAACAGGAAATTCGTCACCAGTCGATTACCACGAGCAGATAAACAGCAGCTGGAATCCGACAACACGCTGATCCCTATAACTGCTTCATTTACCACCTCTCACTCGCTCCTTAAACACGGTCTCAGCGGCGTCCTGGTCGCGGCAGAGCTCACGCAGAGGCCGCTAATTCCTTCTCTCGCTGCTTCTGGAACTAAAGCCTCCGTTTTTGATTGTTCCACAGAGATGACGCGTGGCTGTCTGGCTCACTGCGGATCAAAGCGCTGCCTCTTGCACCACAGACACTCTGTTTTTGAAGAGGCCTAATTACAGCCTGCATTACATAGGAGTGTGTGTGTGTCTGTGTGTGTGTTGTTTACATCCTCTGCTCTCCTCTTATCTCTTGTCGCTTTGAACCATCCTGATAAACATGAAGGAGTTTAAGTTGTTTAGGAATCTAGCAGTTAAAAAGCTGATTTATTAATGGAAATGCATGAATGAATGGAGGAATGGAGGGATGGATGGATGGATGAGTGATGCCTTTGTTGCCCCTGGGGGAATATTCCAAGCCGATGAGAGCATTTTATAAGCGTGACAACGTGCTACACAAGGAACAGACTACACAAGGAAGATTAAGAGATCCTTTATTTGTCCCACAGTGGGGAAATGTCAGTGTTGCATCCTTGGTTACAGAACAAATAGGAATGAGGAGCACACAACACAAGATAAATGAACAATAACTCTATACTAAAATCAAATAAAATCTTGAACAATCTTTAACGAGCATAAAGATGCCTAAAAGTATAAAATGTCCATCTTTAGCATAATATAGAAGTAAGAATACAATATCTGTCTTTAGCATAATAGAGAAACAAGTATAACATCCTGTCTATTCTAGTGCACCCATTCCCAAAGTCAGTAACACCGCGGCTCCCTTAAAAATCTGATGGGTCTGCGCGGCCCCCCGAAGTAATAACCAAGAAGACAACGTTAAAAAAAGGCTCTTCTCGTCATTTTATTTGGGGGAAATAGCCTCTGCTACAATCATGTAAATGACACACCCCATTTTATACTACAAAAATGATTACAATTTGATTATTCAAGTCAAATGATGAACACAAATATTTTAACATTGCAAACAAAATATCATTAATATTATTAATGTATCATGCAATAATTTTTCAAGTGAAATAATGAACACAAATATTTTAATATTGAAAACAAAATATTATTAATTTTACATACAATATATATATATATATTTTTTATGACCTCTCCTCCCCTAATTTCTAGTGCAAAAATATATATGTTTGTGTTAGTAGTATGAGGGTATGGGAAAAAGTGACAAAGTAAGATCACAGTAGACACATTTGGTTCTATATTGCACATTCTGAATACACATTAGGAACAAAGAAGTGGTTGGAATACAGTACATGTATTACAGTTCATTTGTATGGGACACAATATGAAATTGTTGGATTTCTATGAATAGGGACAAATGACATAAGTACGTTTGTGAAAAGTTAGACCTCGGGGCTATAGTCCAAGACCACAATCACAGACCTGTGGGCAGGATTCAAGGTGTATTCGTCAGCTAAAAATGGCAGCTGTTTAATCTGAGTTCCTATTTTCAGATTCTTGTGGATTTTGTTTACCAGGGACAATACTCCACCCTGACATTGAAACAGAAATGTAAAACGTTTTAAATCTCTGTCAAACAGCCATAATATTGTGTCTGTCTGCTATTTCCCTAAAGATTGTACATACACATCCGACATCCCAGGTTGTTTTTTGTTGGAGGCTGTAACATGAACCTCTCTGAACCTATAAATCTGGAATATTTACATAGAAACATGATTTATCAATGTGTGCTGTCCCAATGTAAATAACAAATAGATAAACAGAAATAATGATACAAGACAAGTTCTAAAACACATGATGGTTGGTTCTAGTTCGTCCATTCATTTTATACAGTATTATCAGTGATCTTCCTTCAAGTCTCAAACTTCGTAACGCCTCGTCAGTAATGCTTTTACATAAGGAGTAATGCGCTATTGTTTTCCTGTGCAATTATAGTTAAATACTCCAGCTACGATGTTCTACATAATACAGCTATTTATCTTGATTTTTATTTTTTCTTACAGTTTAAATTGAGCCCTACTTGTATGTAGTATTTATAGCAACTCTGAAATGTCGTCTGTAACAAGTTAATTGATGTTTTTGAAATGTCACTGTGTAATTTAGCCATTGATTATTCTTATTAGTTTTTTGGATCTTACATAGACTTAAACATGCTGAAAAGAGTTTAATGACTCGGATAGTTCTATAACGACTGCAGAATGAAAATTACAATGTTTTTGATCAAACAGGTCTTTACATGTTCCTCTCGTGGCATCACTTGAGCTTTGTTTTGGTCAAATGTATAACAATCCCATATTCTGTGACATTTCGGCATCATACCAACTTATCAATTATTTGAAAGAATGATTGGCCAACTAATCAATTACAGCCATACTGAAATATCCATATTCTGGGACTACTAAAGATTTTGTTATCTTATGTTGTCTCAACCTTAAATGCTATCCTAGATATCTACAGTGCATTTCATATTTTCACTTGTTTGTTTTGTAGATGCGAATTCTGGACAAATTCCCAATTGACGGAGGGCAGAAGGATCCAAAGAAGCGGATTATTCCTTTTCTACCTGGTAATTACTTTTAAAACACTGTAACTCAAATCCTGACTAGAACCAGGAAGTGCAACCTGGCTTCATGTGTGAGAATCGACTGTAAAGCAGCTCTCCATGGCCTCGCACCAAAGTCCATCTGTGTATATATGTTTGTACCGTAGGAACCAACTCAGCCTTGGAGGAGCACAGGGACTGGCCTCCTGCTGGTGCCCAGAGTCCGGACTAAGAATGGAAAAGCTGCATTTCCGCATTTATGCAGCTAAAACCTGAAGCAGTCTTCCTGAAAATTTGAGACAGTTCTAACAATCTTCTACCCCAGTTTTAAATCAGTTCTATTTAGCTGTGCATACAACTGAAGGATTGCATCTTCACCCTTTTAATTTACAGTGATTACTAGATGATTATTGATGATTTTACCTTGTCTATCTCTTTTTATTAAGCACTTTGAATGGCCTTGGGTTTGGACTTTGCCATATCTACACAAACAAAACGTGCCTTGCCGTGTACACAGACAAGTCACATGTTGCCTGTACAGTTATAGGGACTCTCCAGCCTCGTGCACGATATCCATCCCGGTCACATTTGCTGCCGTTTCCCCGCCGGCCCTTGAGTCCACAGCCCACCACGATTCATTATGTAATTAAAGCTGCACTATCTGACTTTGGGATTTTGAAGCCGCGGACTCGCTGGCCTCTCTCTTTCTGCTCCCCTCCACGCACCCACGAAGCTATCGCCCCCCACACACACCCACTGTTGTTGACGGAGCTAGCCTCTCCCAATATGGATAATACATGGATATGGATTTTCACGTGGATGGCGTGACCATAGAGCGATAGAACCGGGAAGCTCGGAGGAACGAGACTTTCTTTTGGACGGCTGTCTCGCTGTGTAAGTAGTAAGCAGTGAGAAAGATGAGAAAGTTTCAGGTTTGCTCCGCCGCTTGTTGTGCTAACTCAGCCGTCTATGCCAGTGTCTCCCAAAGTGGGGTCCGCGGCCCCCTGGCGGGCCGCGAGGGTACTGCAGGGGGGCCGCGGGAGGTCATAAAAAAAAATATATATATATATAATTATTTAATGTTAAATTTATGTTTTGTTTGTAATATTAAAATATTTGTGTTAATTATTTGACTTGAATAATCCACTGTAATCATTTTTGTATTACAATGTTTGTAGCAGAGGCTATTTCCCCAAAATAAAATAACCAGAAGAGCCTATTCTTAATGTTGTCTTCTTGGTTATTATTTTGGGGGGCCACGCAGACCCGTCAGATTTTTAAGGGGGCCTCGGTGTTACTGAGTTTGGGAATGGCTGGTCTATGCTAACAGAAAGTGGGGGCTAGTGGTCCGCTGTGATTGGTCACAATCTGCGACCCGAAACACATTCTCTTCCTTGTTTCATCAAAACTCGATCTAAAATAAAATGTCACGCCAGCACAAATCTGCGCTACCTTTTCTTCGAAAGGACGTATATCCCAATGTACTACATGGACATGGATAGCATTTTTGTAATGAATACGAAAATAAAGTCAGTTAGTGCAGCTTTAAGTGCCATACTCTTACCGGGGCAAAACAATTAGCGGCCACCGGGGGCACACGGAGGGATCGTCTGAGGAGATCCTTTGTGTTGGAACAGCGTTTTACTGCTTGCTGGAAGCTGATGTTTTGGATCCACGTTGAAGCCCACTTCCAGGACGGACCAGAAGTCTTATCAGAGACTGGAATTCATAATGTGACAAGTGATGAAGTAGCTGCGAAAAGCTCCAGCTCTCTGTGAAGTCCCAATGATGAAAGAATTGTAATGTTAGAAAATGGTAATAAATACATGGAATAAAGATAAGAGTGAGTTGGACAAATACATATCTTTCGGCGAGTAGATTAAAGAGGTCGATATAGTGTTGAAAGGGCTGAAAAATGTGAGTTTTGAGTGGGACGCTCTGATTGAATTCTCCCGAGAGATGTTTTTGTTTTGCCTGATTATAGCATCTCAGAAAACTCACTTGGAAGAATCTCTCAAATATTTGGGAAAACAGATGCACTTGATGGATACTGTGGAAAATTCCTGAAATGACAGAACTACCACCAGAAAACATAATGCATATTTATATATTAATATCGCCAGGCAAGTTTATATGTATAGCACAATTCATATTCATACAGCACACAACACATTCAAAAATCATAAATAAATAACAGTACGTTAAAACAAGTCTGCACAGCTAAACAGTGGAATTGGAACATTGTCAGAGAAGAATCCTGTCTCATGTTTTCAGGAAGATTTTTGCGTTTCATAATTGCCTGATCAAATGTGTAAGCATGTGAATTATTTTAGCAAATTGAGTTTTGTGTTTACATTTTTCTGTTTTTTTTGTTTAGGTAAAGTTTTGTTCCGCCGCAGTCACATAAGGGATGTTGCCGTGCGGAGACTCAAGCATCTGGATAACTACTGCAAGGTATCCCCACACAAAAAACTGCATTACAAAAAAAGAATAAGGCCAGGAGTTAAAGCTGGAGTACCAATGTCTAATATTTTGGTGACGCGTGATGGTGTGACGGTCTCTTATCAGCTGTTGTTACCGGATGCGGACCGGACCCGATCTGTCAGACCGACCGCATCCGAAAACAACAGCTGATCAGAGACACCATCACCGTCACCTCGGATGAAGGCGGACGTCTACAGCCCAAATATGTGGTGATCAAGTGTTAGCACTAGCCTTTTTATAATGTTGTCTTTTATGCAACTATAGTGACAGGACCAAATGTTTTTAGAGCGAGAAAACTAGTTACATTGTGGTTTTACATCGTGTTGTTTTGAAAGTTAGGTTCCACAACCATAGATGCACCAATTCTCAATTCAATTCGATTCAACTTCATTTATAGAGCACTTTATAAATGACCAAAGTACTGAACAAGTCTAAAAAACACAATATAATATAAAAACATAGACAAGAATAAGAATTGAACAAAAAGTCTTCCCACTAAGGTAAAAGCCAAAGTAAAAAGATGCGTCTTAAGAAGTGACTCAAAAGCAGGAAGTGAATTTTGTATTCATTTTTAACTATAAAATTTTGTCACCTTGCCTTTTTATTGCTGCCTCAATCTTGTCTTGTTGTAATTGTCACATTTCATTTTGGCTAAAACTTATACTTATAAGTTATACTTATATTATACTTATAAACTTATAGATATATTGAAGATGGCACAAGATTATCCTCGCTACATGTATCGATCCTTCTATTAGAATAGTCGTAAACACAAAGCAGGCCTCACATTTATCAGAACCCCAGCCTCAACAGGAAAGGCCAACAGCTCTATCTGCACGGGTCACTTCCTGTCCCCAGTGTAAACAGCCCGAGAAGGAAACATGAGGAAAACGCTTCTCAAACGTAAAAGTCCTAGTGTGAATCAGCAAAGTGAAAATTGCCGGTTTGAGCAGGATGATAAAAACAGTGACCAGAACCCCGTCATTACCCAACGCAGCTTATTATATGTTTTTTTTTTTTAGATAAACAACAAATAGCAGCTGTCTTTTTAGGTCGGGAAAACTGCTGTGCTTTCTAACGATTAGCTTCACAACGATCATTTGTACATTTTTGTTTACGAGTAGACATTTTAGTGTTACGACATTTGTCAAAGAATAGGATTTTAGCTTTTACAATGACCACGAGTACACACATACGGCTACTGATACCATTTGTCTTGTTGTTATCCTTGAGTATTTTATGAATATTTTGTCTATTATTATTATCCAATCGACTTTATTTATATAGCACATTTCATAAATGAGCATAAGTTTCCAAAGTGCTGTACGACAAGCAAAAATGGCAACAAATAAATAAATACTCACGTGTAAAAATCCAATTAAAAACACAGAGGACCACACGACTCAAGCTGTGTTAAAAGCCAGAGAATAAAAGCGGGTTTTAAGACGAGACTTAAAACATGCGAAGGGGAGGCTATAATCGCCTACCAAAATCTGTCTTCTATGGCGAGCTCAATACAGTTAAGAGAGGCGTTGGCAGGCCAAAACTTTTTTTTCAAAGATTGCCTGAAACGCCACCTGAAAACTGGCAACATCAACAAAGACTCCGGGAGCAGCTGGCTGGTTATCGTCAACAATGGCGTACACCAACCGAAGCAGATGCAATGTCGTTGTGGAGAAATCAGTCGCTGCCGAGCTAAGCAGGCTCAATCCAACCACAAACTTAGATCCCAGCCCCCTCTCCTCACCCGTCCCAGATGTGGAAGGGCATTTTGCCACTGCATCGGCCTCCCTCCGTTCTCACAAGCGTCATTGCCGGTAGTCTTTCTCAGTACTGATTGACCGCCATTATTATTGTTACTACTGCATTACTTGAGGCCAGATGAGTCACAGTCATGAACTGACCTTTTGATTCATTTTAGTTTTGCAATTATATTTGTATTGATTTGTTACCTTTAATGTTATTTTTACCGCACGTTGGGGAGCAGCTTAATATAAAATGGTAAAAAAAATCTATACTGATAATAGCAAGAAAACAGCCACATATGAAAAAAAACAAAACAAAGATACACATACCCACACAGGTGCACACATTCATACACACACACACACACACATATACACAAACCGCTAATACACACACACACATGCATGCACACTTCAAAAACGTCTTCTACTTTTAGTCTATTTGCCACTTTTGATTTGATTATTTAGACTTGTATTGTTTTTCTCATCATTTAGTCCTGTTAGTTAGAATATTTTCACTTGTTTTTTTTTTTATATACATTTTCCTCCTTTCTTTCTGTAAATCTGATCTCATTCACAACGTCACATGTACTTGGTTTACGCACGCCACGGACGCACAGCTGTGTCCGGGGCCTGGTGTGCTTTTCCTCAGTCCAGTCTTCCTTCCCCTCCACGCCCCTCACCCCTCCTCCTCCCTCCTGCCCCTCACCCGTCCTGCCCTGCTCTTCCATCTGACCCACGGACTCTGAGCTGACTCTGACTCAGTGTCACCCAGACCGGTTACTCACTGCCCTCTTTCCTCGTGACTCTCTTGACACTCACCTCCTATTCCCACTTTTTTTTCTCCTTCGCAGGCTCTGCTCAAACTGCCAACGCACGTCTCACAGAGCGACGAGGTGCTGACATTCTTCGAGACTAAAGCCGAAGACCTGAACCCACCTGCAGAGTGAGTCAAACTATTCAAAGCGAATAAGGTCTAAAAGTTTTAAAACAAAAGTTGATTAGTCCAAATAAAGGGGGGAAAGTGGAAAAATCCAAACTGCCAACTTGTGTCAAACAATACTTCTTTCTGTTCTTTTGAGAAGGGTTTCCAGGCCAATCGGAAAAAATGTGGAATTCTAAGCTTTTCTAAATTAGTTTCAGCTTTAAAAAATGTCTGGAGTTTTCGTTTGAGATTACGATAATAAAGTGCAGGTTTGCAGAGTATGGTGTGTTTTTAGTCAAATGGATTAAAACAATAAAAATTAAGATTGTGTTAAACCTTTAATGTTAACTCCTTGAAGAAAGCAATGCATATTTTTTGTTTTTTTCGAAGATGTAGGAGCACTGATAACACAAATACTTTTTTTTGTTTTTATGTTTTTTTCTTTCTGAACCCCTAGTTTTTTTTAGTTTTAGGCCTTTACCAAAAGGGCGAGATGCAGTTTGATGGTAAAAGTGCCTAAAACCAAGTGATAGAGATTCCCAAAAATATGTAGATTTCAGTTCCAAGCTTCAAATAGATTTAGTGACTCAAAAGGTGATCCACCAAATGTTTGAGAAAACCATTACAGGGTTAAGGTAAGGTATACTTTTCTGTTCCTGTAGGAAATGTGACAATCCCTCACTGTCACTGTTAAGAAGCAGTGGTCAGGGCGTTAAGAACCTCTCGGTCAGGAGGTTGTGTCAGTGTCTCCGTGGGGATGTTGCTATCTATGCCCACTTCCCAACTTTTCTTAACCCTTTAGTGCCAACAAGCCAAATAATCTCCCGAGTCCAGGACACTTTCTGTTCCCACAAACTTTCCCCTATATTTTCCTCACATCTTTTTCTTGTATTTATTTCTGTTATTGATTTTTTTTTAGCAGTTCTGTCTCTCATAAAGTTTGAGGACTCCATGTTTGTGTCTGTTTCACAAAAACTCTCACCCCTGGCTCTGACTCAGTTACTTCTGCAATGTTTTAACTTCACGTTGACAACATACATTTGATTTAATTATCCAATGAAGGGGGCTGAGTTTATAAGTAATTCTTACGTCTTTCTATGCGTCTTTTGAGCTCTGTATAGTATTTGAATAAACATGCATGTATTTTTTTGTGTATTGTTCTCAGCGAAAGTAAACGGTCTGAACAGAACTGAACTGGACCCTAAATGGGTTAAATAACACCAATACCTGGCAGGCGTTTAACAAAGAGTGTTATGTTGTAGTGAAATAATTGCATCATTAAACCGTTAAGAAAATAGCTAATATACAAATTACATATTGTACTCTTTGGAATGATCTTATCGATAATGACCATTCATGCCTATCGCCATGGCGCCTGATCCGTGAGCTCCGGACACGCCTCTCTCCATCAGCTCAGTTTAATGTAACCGGTTCTGTCCCAGGTGCACCTATGGGAAGTCAGTGCTGTTCAGCCATCTGCAACCTCTGCCTCTTTCCCTCTCTCTCCCGTCTCTTTCTCCCCTGCCTCTCTCTCACTCTGTCTCTCTCCTCTCTCTCTCTCTCTCTTTCTTTCTCCCGTCTCTCTCTCCCCTGCCTCTCTCTCTCCTGTTGCTCTCTGCTGTGTCTCTGTCTCTCTTTCCTGTGTTTCCATCTGTCTCTATGTCTCTCTCTTTCCTATCTCTCTCTGTCTCTCTCTGTCTCTCCCTCCCGTCTCTCTCTCCTTTCTCTCTCTATTTGCTGTGTCTCTGTCTCTTTCCTGTGTTTCCATCTGTCTCTGTGTCTCTCTCTCTCTTTCCTGTATCTCTCTCCCTGTCTCTCCCCCCCTCTCCTCTCTGATGTGTCTCTTTCCTGTCTCTTTCTCTCCTGTGTCTCTCACTTTCCTGCGTTTCCATCTCTATCTTGTGTGTGTCTCTCTATCTCCATCTTTCTTTCGGTCTCTCTGCGCTCTCTCTCTCTCTCTCTCTCTCTCCCTATCTCTGTTTCTCTCTCTCCCTCTCTGTCTCTCTCTGTCTCTGTTTCTTTCTGTGGTATGATTGATGGATATTCCTGGAGAGGCAGTGTGTTTTATTAATAATGATTTGAGAGCGCTGACACCTGATCCCAGAACTAATGCGTGGGGCTCAGCGCTGTCACAAGAGTCTGCATGAGTTCAAGTGTCCGGGCAGGAGAGGGTCAGACCAGTCGTTTGTCACACACTTCAAAGTCTGAGTGCAGGGGAGGGACGGGAACCACCACATTATTGTTTAACTCCAGGTTTACTCTACGCTCCAGCGCACATATCAAACAGATTCAAGAGTATTTAGTACAAGTAGTTTACAGACTATAGTTAAAGGTGGTCTCATGCATTGCAAAAAGTACAGAATAAGTAAAAAATGTCTCAATATTTGCCAATGGAACAAGCAAAATTATCTTTTTTTTTAAGACATCTCCCTTGGAATGAGAACATAAAGCAACAGTTGATCTTGAAATAAGACTAAATGGCATTTTCCCATTTAAAAATCTTGTTTTAAGACAGTCACAATGCATAAATTAAGAAAAAAAAATCCACTTGATTCCAGCATTTATCACATATTTTATCTAGTAAGTATGAGAGTGGTATTGTATCAAGCATATTTCTGTACCAGAGAATTGTAAGATAGCAATGTTATTACCTTGACATGGCACTTCGGTGGTTTGCTGTTGAAATGTTTTTTTTAAATAATGGGTACAATTTTCAGTCAAGTCAATTAATTTGTGTATAGCCGTAAATCACAACAGCAGTCATCTTGGAGGACAAAGTTGTCGATTCGCCAACAACAGATCAGAGAATCAAGCAATTCAAACACAGGAAATGCAATGATGGGAGCTGTTAGTCCATTGAGAGCGGGATGACCAATGTTGAAAAATCTGCCTAAATGTTACGGATCATCACTGCTCTTTGACCCTTCTCCATCAGCAAGGCACGACTCGCAAAACCCAGTGAAAAAATTTGATATCTTGTTTTTAATTACTTGTTAAATTATGAGTCTATTCCAGCCTTTTGGTCGAAACAGCAATGACACAGCTCGACTAAAGAGAAACATATAGCTCTATATATTAGTTGGTCAAATATTGGACCCCTCTATTACAAATACATTACTAAAAAACTGCTGTTCATACTTTATGTCTGTGGCATTGTCAGTTAGAGTGATGTTGTTTTTGATTGTTTTACAGTATATGCTATCGTTCAGCAACAGGAGATTTTACGCATGACTGCTGCAACCTACCAACATGGTCTTACACTGCAAAAAGTGATGAAAAATAGGTCAAAAATGGCTCAAATTTGGCAAAATGTGTCTTAAACTGAGCAGCTTTTGACTGCCTTAAAACATGATTTGCCAATGGAACAAGCAAAATTATCTTGTTTCAAAAATATATACTTTTAGGACTAAATGGATTTGTCCCATTTGTTTTTTTTTTAGACAATCAGGATGTACAGTATGCATCATAATGTAAAAACCACTCGATTCAAGCATTTATTACCTTATTTTTAATCATTTTTGCAGTGTACCCGTAATGCATTTGAATGAGAATGAGGATTAAACCAAAAGAGCAGCTTGTTACTTCACAACATGATTTTGCACATTGTTAAAGACTTATTTCCCTCAACACAAAGACAAATGTAGTGGGATAACCTTTGGCAGCAGTGGCCTGGCTGTCTGGCTCCCTGCACATATACAAGTTAATCCCACTTCAAAAGCGGATCCTCCTCAAGTCTCCCAGTGCAGCCACTCTGACACTCTGAGGTCTCTGGGCCGTGCCACCCAAGTACTCACCCACACTCACTCCCCTTCACTCCCCCTCAGCATGCAAACAACAGAGACTTTCAGGGACTGTTCTGCCTTCAGGCCACATAAGTACATCATGGAAGATACAATTGACTCTTATTTATTGTCGGTGCGCTCCCAGGCTGTAAGAGCAGTGAGGGCAAAAGGCTAATATAGAGAGAGAGAGCTCATGGGAGACTCAAGAATCTATACAGGAATAGAATAAAGACTGACTACATAACGCTTTTGTCATGATCTGCTGCCATCTAACGTCCAAAGGATGCAAGTGCACTGTCAGAAAATGACTTGCTGTTTGTGATTTCGACACAAGAGGGAGCCAGGTCGGTTCAAACGGTTGAGAAATGAAGTTACAAAAGGCAGTAGAAATTCAGCCCACGACAGGGAGAGTTCAAAAAGATCAAAAATAAAATTAAAATAACTAAAAACATATATGGACAGTGGTGATCCCAATTCATATTGGCCACTGGCTCCTCTGTGTTTGTCATTATTGCATTTCCTATGTTCCAACTGTTTGATTCTCTGATCTGGTGTCGGTGAATCAACAACTCTGTACAGTCCTCAGAGACAACTCTGATTTAGGGCTATACCAAAGCACATTGAATTGAAACTGTACTAGAAACTGCACTACAATCTGCAATACATTTTAGTGCGAGAATATTGAAGCATTAGAAGAATAAGTATTAAGATGTACTCCCCACAAGAATAGATACATTTGATGGTATCCCGTTTAGCAATAAGAAAAACACCAAATTCAAAATAGGTTGAAGAGTGAAGTATATTTACTGGAGAAAAGTCTTAGACCTCAAGGTGACATACAGTACCGGTACATGTATATATTCAGCCGTGACTATTTTTGTGGCTTGCCTTTTGAAAATGCATGTTCACATATTTATTTTCATGCATATAATGAATCTTTGCACAAACCTTCAGCTGTTGTTGTTTAGTCCTACAACACAAAATTCTCTCACAGGACATTTTTTGGACAAGGTGAGTGTTGCCTAATGACAGAATGATAGAGCTGCAGGCTCCCCACTGATCAAACCACTCATTAATCTCCTATAAAAAACAACTTCAATCAAACACCACTCTGCAGGCGTCAGAAATTATTACATTTCCAATATGCTTTTACATAATTTATGAGTCATTATGTTCGGGGACTTTTCAAAACAGAGTGGAACGCTTGAGTCGTGGAATTTGAATAATTGCGTTGACCTTTTGAAGTGTGACAGGAAAATCAAAAGTGCTAAATATTTGCCAGTTCTGAACAAAGGCATTTTAGGAGGAATTAAAAATGAAACTGTATCACAAGAATAACAATGTTTCATCGAGAGTTAGCGTCGTGTTGAATGCCACTGTGGCCTGGATGCAAAATAACAGCAGAAAGTGCAAAATCCCAATTGTGGTAAACTTTTAAACTCTAATGAGCGCTGATAAACAGAATTATCAAGTAATTAAATCCTGGGAACAGCGTGGTCACGTTTCCCAAGTGACGAGTCTGAGAAATAAATACCTTTTTTCGAATGTTTTTTTTTTTTTCTAGTGTTTTGTCCTGGCCTTGTCTTGCAGTTATGACCCATGGTTCTCAGGAAGAGCCTCCAGTTCACCCATGAAGGACTGTTTACTGATCCTCAATAATTAACAATGTATTGAATTGTACAACATACCTGTGCCAAGGTCCAGCTGAAAACCACAGAAAAACATGACAACAGTGAACACTGTTTTACTTTACGTCACTGACCTAATTAGACGTATATCAATAATAATGCAGCAATTTTTATACAGTGCTTTTTTTTGGACACTCTAAGACGCTTCCCATGTCATTATTCATTCACTCCATACGCATTGATGATACATTTTTACCGTAGCCACAGCTGCCCCGGGGCACATTGATAGAAGTGAGGCAACCAGTATGTGCCATCAGCCCCTCCGACCACCACTAACCATTTACACACGCAATAGACTCTTTCTAGGTAATGTGGGTGAAGTGTCTTGCCTAAGGACACAGTGACGGTCTGGCACATCTGCAGCCGCTGTGGCACCTGGTGTTCCCAAAGGTCTCCCATCACAGTAGCTTCAGAGTTCTGACGGGATCTGGCTTTCACATGCATATTAATTCAATAAAAACAAAACAATAAATGATGATACTGAAACTCACATTTATTCAAGGCGTTGCTTCTCCCCACTCCAGTTCGAGCCAATACATTGTAAATAAAGTTGTAAATATATTGAAATTATGAAGCTGTAGAGGTGATGTCAGACACTTAAATTGTGTTTCATTTTTAAAAGAATATTTCTGACCATGGGGCACTATACTATTGTGAACAGTAGTATTTTTCGACAACATTTGAACTGATTTTGACCAATCAGGAGGCTGCAGAGGTTAACCATGGCCAAAAAGTCTCACTCTCTCTTGAAAAACTGAAAAGTAACTGTCCCATTACTTTGAATACTGCTTGTATGTCTGTGTCTGTCTGGTCTGTCTTTCTGTCTACTGTTTTTTTACAGAAGACAAAACAAAATGATATGGTATTTCTATAAACAAAGAAACCATGTTTTGAGAATTTATTTGCCATTTGCAGTAAAACCACGTTGGAAAAACTGTGCAAGACTACCCCAGTGTTCACCAGAGCTCTCGCCACTGGTTACCACTTAAGCATGTAACCATTTCTGCTCCAATGAATAAATCAAACCGTCGCCACTAAATGTGTAGAATGTTAAGGACATGTCTGCTCCAGTGTGTTTCAACTTTCAAAAACCCTCTCTTCCACTTAGTTAAACAATACCCTACACCAGTTTATATATATATTAATGTTAGTGTCCTCTATCGTCTCATTAGTCATAATTGCTGACACATCATTTAAGAATCATGTGCGGCTCTTGTTTTAGCTGAATCCACACAGTCTATCCCGTTAATTCATCTGAAACTGTATAAAAACGTTGCCAACAAAGAAATGTACGAAGTAAGATTCCAATTTGAATGCAAAGCCAGCTCTCTATTGTCTCCGCTACACTCTCTTTGTGACATCATTATCAAATTATGTCCGGATTAACGCAGGATTTCCACCAGTCTTCAAATATTCAGTCGCATTTGTCGCTATATTATTGGGGGATAACCGTTTCACACCATCAATCCCGCAGCTTCGTCAAAATGCGTCCCCGTGTGCGATGCCGTATGGCCTTCTCGGGTTAATCTGAGGTCTGGGTAATGTATGCGGCTGTGTGGTGATATACTTAGGCTGAAATGAGAGCAAAGGCCTAATATCTCACACATTCCATTGGTAATAGGCCCACCTACACTGAGCTAAGCCAAGCAGATGGTAATTCTCAACTTCTAAGCTCACACTGTAGTCTCGGGTTTACCGCGTTTTAATGATGTTTTTTGCTCTTCCACTTTTGTACACTGCGGAAAGCGATGAAAAATAAGTTAAAAATGCCTCAAATTTGGCAAAATGTATCGTAATTTGAAGCTTAAAACACGATTTGCCAATGGGTCAAAGCAAACTTATCTTGTTTTTAAAAGATGCAAGAAAAGTCTCCTTTGGAATGAGAAAATAAAGGCACCGTTCTTGAAATAATCAGCCAATTTTGAGCTATTTTTTACTTATTTTTCATCACTTTTTTGC
This sequence comes from Knipowitschia caucasica, assembly GCA_964034765.1. Lineage (NCBI taxonomy): Eukaryota > Metazoa > Chordata > Actinopteri > Gobiiformes > Gobiidae > Knipowitschia > Knipowitschia caucasica. Next base: position 17,839,359 of record OZ035835.1, read on the forward strand.
AGTGTCTGAATTGGAAGAGCAAAATACTCACCCAGGACTATAGTGTGAGCCGAGAAGTTGAGAAATTAAGACAGAAAACCACTCAATTCAAGCAATTATCACCTCATATTTGATCATTTTTTGCTGATGTTGGAGGAATACGCAATGTTCGAGAAGTTTTCTGATTAAAAGCAAACGTCGACTAGTGTTTGGACATTTTCTCTTGTCTGTGTTGGCTTTGGTGGTGATGGGAGGTGTGCTGGACGGAGCCAAAGTTGTCTCGAGGGGGGATTTTGATTCCAGCTAAGCGCGGTGGGTCAGTGGTGCGCAGGGCAGGTCAAGCTTCTACTCAATCCTCATCATTTGTGGACGGTCCCCCTGGTCCAGACCCCTGCTCCATCTCCGCCCAAGTGGATTTAGCGAGAGCACAGAAACATACATTATTTAGTGCGGCTCAAATGTGTCTTGGTGTGGTTCTTACTGGAGCCAAATAAACTCGGTTTATAAAGTTTGTGTTGTGATGTCACACAAACATTTGCTAGAATCAGTGGAATATGGCCAAAGGAGTGAACTATTCAGTCGTGCAATGAAATTCGAATTTACCTCATTTATTTTGCACATAATAATAGTTTCCGAAGTGCTGCACATGAGTAGGTAATAAACAATAAAACAATTCGGCAGATAATAAATGTGAGCTAAGAGATCTTTTATTTGTTCCACATTGGGGAAATTTCAATGTTGCAGCGCACATACAGGACAATAGTAAGAGCACACAGGGAGCACACGAAATATACACTCTAAGTAGCTGTTATGTCTCTTAGCTATCTGCAAATGCTTCAATATCAATATTTCAATATATCTCTATTTATATAAAGTTATAGTCACATGGATATAAAACGACCAGTCGGATGTCACTAGTTTAAAAAGTACATATTATGCTAAAGCAATTTTTTTCTTCTACCACTACAACTGCTTATAGTAATGATCCCTCATCGAATCAGACCTGACGTTTTTAGATCCAGCCAGCTAATATGAGAAACTTGTGGCACAAACATGCAACTCTGCCTCTTCTGTCTAGGTAAAAAAAACTGGGTAAAACCTTGTTATAAGACAAAGGTTTTGCCCATTATTATCCATTTCTCAAGTGAAATTAAATTCTTTGTAATCACATGGCAGTGGCAGGGGTAAATAAAATCAATGGGATAAAATTGATTTAAAAAATAGCAAGGACCATACAACTCTCACACTGTTAACAACTTGATTGTTAAAGTGGATCTTAAACCAAGACATAAAACACTCCAACGAATGCAACAAGGCACGAGTTCTATCTTTTAAAAAGTCCATATACTAAACTACACCAATTTCATATTTATTTTCGTATATTATGTTGATATTTTGCAAATAACCTCAAAATTCTACCAACAGTGAAGTTGTAACTCGCTCAAGTGAATGCCTAGTACAAATATAACAAAGTATGTATGGTACATGTCAAACTGAATGGGATTAGATGTTATTAAAGGTAATTTGTGTTGCTTTTATGCATGACACATACTTTACCCAAGTAGTTTTTATCCAAACATGCGACCTCTCTCATGCACCCCCAGTCTTCTACCCTTTGTCATTTCATACGTTACAAACTAAGAGCTTATCAAACCAGACTTGCTCACTGACCCGGTTTATTCTTTTTTTATGACCTAACAGAAAACATAGAGTAATAAATGACTTTGGACATTCAATTATTAGTGCTGTGAAAAGCCATTTACTTTTTCTTCTGGTGATGGGAGACTTTTTCTCCATCATCAAAACACAGACATTTTGTTTAAATTATCACTCTGAGGACTAGTTGGCAAAAAAAAAATATAATCTGTACTTTCAAAAGTGCATTGTGCTTATCGATACAGCATATACCATGTGTGTATCCATACAGCAAGATACCATGTGATTATCCTTACAGCAGGATACCATGTGTGTTATCCATACGGCACGGATACAGGTGTGTATCCCATACAGCAGATACCATGTGATGTATCCTATACAGCAGATACCATGTGTGTACTCGATACAGCAGATACCATGTGATTATCCATAAAGCAGATACCATGTGTGTATCCATACAGCAGATACCATGTGATTATCCATACAGCAGATACCATGTGTGTATCCATACAGCAGATACCATGTGATTATCCATAAAGCAGATACCATGTGTGTATCCATACAGCAGATACCATGTGATTATCCATACAGCAGATACCATGTGTGTATCCATACAGCAGATACCATGTGATTATCCATAAAGCAGATACCATGTGTGTATCCATAAAGCGGATACCATGTGTGTATCCATAAAGCAGATACCATGTGTGTATCCATACAGCAGATACCATGTGATGACCCATACAGCAGATACCATGTGATGATGACCCATACAGCAGATACCGTGTGTATCCATATAGCAGATACCATATGCACTATACTCTGGCGCTCTGGTCCTAAAGGCCCCTCTGGAGAGCCAAGTGTCCAGTACCATCGGCATCAGAATTCAGCCTCTCAAACACATGAAACAGAATACAATATCGGTGCAGTTTGAAAGTTTAATGTGATGTGATTGCCAGTTTCCTCTCGCTTCATCATAAATAACAGATTACATTTGTGCAATGAATCGTCATAGAAACGCAAAAAGAGACTTGTATTAGCTTGACTTTGTTTTAACGGAGGATTCATCTGTCATTTATTGCTTTAAACTCTTGAGTGCGGCTGCCAAAAGCAAACGGCAGAAGGTTAAATGAATGTCAAGAATGATACAAGTTTTTGAGTTGTGTTACAAAGTGATTGTAGCCAACTCCAACAAATCCAAGCTATGATTAAATTTGTTAAAAGATTGAGATCCTTTTTATAGTCCCACAGTGGGGAAATTTCAGTGTTGCATCACAAGTTACAGAACAGTAGGAATGAGGGGCACACGGCACAAGATAAATGAACAATAACCATACTAAAATAGAATATAATATCCAACTCTAGCATAAAGGGAAGTGAGTATGAAATATATATCTTTAACATGATGAAGAAGCAAGACTTAGGTACAAAAAACCCCTGACTTCAACATAATAAAGGAGCAAGTATAAATTGCTGTATATTCTAGTCCGAGTAAGTTAAAGTTCGGGCATGTACCCTTTTTTTCCATAAACGAAACATATTTGTGGCAACAGAAAGAGGTAAAAGTAAAAACAAAAAAGTGAACAATCAGACTACATCATGCTGTCTTTAAACAAATGTCTAAATCAAGTAAATTTGTGCTTACATAAAGAGCCCTGTGAGTCACTATAGGACTCTTTTGGCTGAGAGCTGATTGGCTGAAAGAGGCTGGTCCTCTCCTTTCCACTTTTCAGTCTGGAAAAGCTTTGACTGGTACATACGGTACCCGTATGTACCAGTATGTGCCAGCATGCAGACACAAATATCTGATCACTTGCTTTGTTACTATTATGGTCTTGGCACATTGCAGACCCTCCCAGTCCCCCTCCCACAGTGGGCCAGTGGGTCAAGTTCTCCATGCATTCTCGGCGAGGGTTTGGCTGGTGCCCGCGTGTGCCACCTGCCCCACGGTCACACACCGACTTAGAACTTCTGACCGCTGTGATCAGAACCTAAACTAACCATGATTTTCTGGTGTTGCTTCCGTTTCAGGGAATGCGGCGGCTCTGGCAGACGGAAATCGGGTAAGACGCCTGCTATTATTCTTGTTTTGTGTCGTAATCGCAGCATTTATTCATGTTTATTTAAGTCCGTCTTCTTCAAAATGAGGACTTTTGAAAGCTTGAGATCTGAAATTACAGGTAAAAAGGGACTCATTCAAACTCCCCCTGGCTGTTATCATTATGTTGCCGGGAGACAAGACTTGAGAATCAACATGCCCAGACCAAAATAGTATTTAACGTGACCTTTGTAAAGGGTGAAACCTGCCATTTTCTCTGAGTCAGAACTCGTTTGGCTCAGTCGTCATGCAAAATTATGTTTGTCTTTTTTAGTCTATGTTATGATTTCAAAGCTTGAGGGAATCGTTGGAGGAAATATGCTGCGAATCGAGCCGTTTAAATGACTTTGTAATGAGGTTGTAATAATTCCTAATTGTCCTCTGTGCTCTTAAGTGTTTGAGTTGGAAAAGATGGTTGTGTTTTTAAAGCTGGGGTACCTGTTTTAAGCAGGAAGAAGATCTATATATCAATCACAAAGCCTTTGTCACATCATTAGTGTTGACATGCACAACCGAAGAGCAGCTTCATCAAGAGTTAATCGAAGCAACCAATCAGCTCTCAGCCCAAAGAGGCATATAGTGACTCTCATGGCTCTTTCTTACAGGTATGCCCTAGTGCAGGCATGTCAAACTCAGGCCCGTGGTGCATATCCGGCCCGCAAGACCATTTTTAGTGGCCCCTGAAATGACTTTCAATTATCTCTATTGCAGTTACTTGCCGCATTGATGGTAAGAGGGCTACTATGAATGTTGTACTTCATTTTAAAGCCTATTGTCTCAGGAAAAACACCATTTAATTGTATCTGTTCTAAAATGTAGTAATTATATTTCTAAAACTGAAATATAATTACAAGTCTTCCAATAAATCACTTATTATATTATATTTGGCCCAGTTGTGGTTGAATCCAAACCTACTAGAAAATAACATCCAAATGTATGTCAAATACAGTTAATTTGTCAACAAACTTTTATAACCACTTTTATATTTCTGGCCCGACCCAGATCTTATCTTTTTAAATTTGGCCCATGACCAAAATGAGTTTGACACCCCTGCGCTTGGACAAATGTGAACTATTTTGACAATGAATACCTCATGAACAACTGTCTAATTCTTGTCACTTCTGCATAAACTCATAACACACATGAGTGAAGTGAAGTGGTGCTGTGGTCAGTCTCAGTGCACAAAGGTCCTGTGTTTTGATTCCACCTCCAAGCCTTTCTGTGTGGAGTTTGCATGTTCTCCTCGTGTCTGCTCTGGTTTCCTCCAGGTTCTCTCTGGTTTTCCCCTAAAACATGCACAATACTGAATGTAATGAGCAAGTGAATTGTTCCATGCGCACCTCAGTCTGTGGAATGCGCTATATAAATAAAGATGGCTTGCTTTCTCACATTATGAAGGAAAATATGGTAAGTTCTTGTGACATTACTGCATAAATACAACATTCTGAGCCATATTTCTTGATGCTATGAACAAAGCAGGATAGTTTTATGCATACTAAATACTTTTCCATTAATTCTACATGTATATATATATTTGCATGGTGTGATAAGAGATAAGATGGAACGTTTTCGATCTCGTTAGTGGAGAATCTTGCACGCCGCTGATGCCATAATGAGATACAAAGTCATTTAGATGATGAATGTCTGAGGCTGCCGTTGTATAGGTCTCCTCGTATGTTAATTCAAACACATTTGCGTGGCCGCTTTATGAAAATGCCACAGAGACGTTGACCTTTTATCGACAAGCCCTCTGCGAAAACATATAAACACGTTATCCTATTACCTCAACAGGAAGTAGGCCCCTGTTTTTAGCACACAGGAAGTCCTCACATGATGCTCTTAAAGTGACCATTGGAACGATTTCTGCATTTGGAGGCGGAGCCAAACGGGTGACCTCATCGGCTCCAGAGAGAATCAATGAGCAGCTGCTGGATTGTTGCGTGCCCGTCGCAGATGTAACTTGGAATAGAATTATAGCTGTCTCTTTTATTTCTCTCTCAGAAGTAGAATAGCGTTTATTGGAGAGTTATCATTTTGGGGTCGTTATTGTTTGGCCGCCGTGTCAAGCAAGATTCCAAAAGTAAAATCATAAAGCATTTTTCCACGGTGTGAGGTTTTATGTCAGAGGATTCCAGATAGACGGAGAAATGGAAAAGCCGTCTTATTACAGCTGTCTGTGTCAGCAAGCATAAAATCAGACACATGATACGAGGGCTGCACACATTTGTTGAATAAGAAAGCAATTTTTGTGATTTGTGATTTTAAATATGGCAATTCCATTACTTAAATCTTAGTTTTTCTTTGGTCTATGTGAAATGTATTGACTAGAAACCAGATAACTAGAAGCTGTATTGTTTTTCATTGGCAAATTGTTTATAATCTCTTTTTTGAGAACAGAAAACGGGAGAAATTCAAGATTACTTTAAAAGACATCCTAGTAACATAAATAATGACCCATGCATTTCATTATAGAATTTGAGTTTGAGTTTATTATTTCTAATATTTCTATGAATGTGCTGCGGAACGAAGCGTTTTCATTATTTTTTTGTTGCTGTTTGTTTGGATGGATATGTGTCTGTTGCTGGACACCTGCAATTCTCCTACAGGGATCGATAAAGTATCTATTTATTTCATACTCACTCACTCACACACAAAGGCCCAAAAACTCTCTAACCCTACACCTCTTGCTGAGGACTCTGAGTCTGTAGTTATTCTGGAACACATTCTGTACATGAGGTGACCAAGATTTTTCCGAAATTACTGGACATTATTTGTGCAGTTTCAAAGTGAATCACGTCCCTGCAGTAAATTATTTTGCTTCTATAAACAGTGGGTGTGAAATGTGTCTATAGTGGACATTAGACTCAATCCTAATATAGATTTCTGTCTGCATCTAAAGCACAGGACCAACAACCAGTCCCAGAAACCCAAGCCTCTGTAAGTAGGACTTGCTCTTCCAATTTACCACAAAACCTCCCAGATAGGTCCATATTTTATGCAAAGTCCTCGTGCTAATTTACCGTCTGCAACCGACCCTGAGCGCCTTCTGCAGAAAAACTTCCATGCCCAATTTCCCGGACTGTCAACGCGGTCCCCCGCGTGGACCTGGAGACTTCGGCCGGCTGAAAGATTGATCTGCCCCTTCCTCGTAAAAAAAAAAAAGCCGGACAGCAGATAAAGCGCATGCTAGCTGTGGTGAATTTGTGCTGTTTCTGCAGCTTAGCCGGTCCATAATTACAGGCTACGCTCTCCCTGAAGGCTGCACGGAGCTGCTGGCCCGAGCTCCAGAATGTTGCTCCCCACCACAAAACTGCAACGCTCCGATTTTTCAGGAGCTGTTTTGTACCTGGCAACCTCAACGAGTCCAGCGTTACATATTGAAATAACATTACGAGCCTCGAAAGTCGTAATCGTCCGGATTCGCTCCATCAATGTCCAGTGTCCTCACAAAGGTCTTGCTTGTCTTCAAAGAAATACAGATGTTTAGGAAATAAAATCAGTTCAGTTTTGGTTATTTTTGACCAGGTTTAAATAGTTACAACTGTACATAGCATGCACTGGACTAAAGTACTACTAAAGTGCGCCGCAGAGATTTTATACATACTTCTTGCTTCTTCATTATGCTAAAGATAGAGGTTTTATACTTTGTTGGATAGATAGATACTTTGATTCCCCGTAGGAGAAATTCAGGTGTCCAGCAGAAGAAAACACATCCATTAAAAACACATGCAGTGAGTACATCAATTAAAAACATTTCTAACTAACTACCTAACAACAGTGCATATTTTTTTACTAATAATGGCTTCTTTATTATGCTAAAGCAAGAGATTTTATTTTATTTTAGTATAACATTTTTGTTCATTTATCTTGTGTTGTGTGTTCTTCATTCCTACTGTTCTGTCCCCAATGAGGCAACCACTGTGGCACAATTCAAAGCATCTTTTAATCTTATAATCTTAATCTAGTTTACTCGGTGTAATGTGTTCTTTGGATGTGTTACTACTTTGGAACTAGAATTGTTTAATTCTAAAGAAAAGGATGACTTTATGGAAAAAAGATATTTGCTTTTGGTTGAGCTTTTTCCCACATTGAGAATGACACAGGGTAAATCTGAACGTGTCAAAACTGTTTTGAAATCAAGACATTTTAACTTGTGTAGATATTTTTCGCAGTGTTGCGCGTACATTTTTATGAGACACAAACATGGCAGTAAAAATGACTTGGCCAGCAGCAGGAACATATGTCCATGGGCTGTATACGGTTAATGTCATCCTCTAAGGGTTTGCTCCTGGAAAAAAAGAACAAAACCCTCAGTATTGTCTTCTGTTCGTACTGTTTTCAAGAATCTAAATGGGGGTTGAGTGAGTTACTTGTTATTGCTGTGAAATATAGCCACAGTAGTTACAAAATACTATGATTCAGTAAACAGACTTGAATATTGCATCTGTTGAGATCTATTCAATTCAATGTATTTGTGTATAGCCCAAAACTAAAACAGATCAAAGAATCAAACCGTTCGAAAACAGAAAAAGCAGCAAATTCATAGGAACCATAGGTCCAAAGGAAGCAAGAAAGCAGGGACCAATGTCCAAAAATGTTAATAAATGTCCCGGATTATCACTGTCCTTAGACCTTCCTGCATCGGCAAGATTTGTTTGGGATATTTAACTGTGGCATTAATCCATTCAATATTCAAACTCAAACCACATAAAACATTAACTTTGCAATGCACTGTGATGACTTGGCAAAATGTATCTTAATTTTAGCGCATGTTGACTGCCTTTTAAACAAGATTTTCCAATGAAGCAAAATTATCTTGTTTTAAAAAGTCACAAATAATGTCTTCCTTGGAATGAGAAAATATAGCAATAGTTCTTGAAATAAGACTAAATGGGTTTGTCCCATTGGAAAATTTTCCAAATTAACATAATTGCTTGAATCGTGTGGTTTTTGTTACCTCATATTTTATTGTTTTTAGCACTGTACAATCCTTAACTAGTTCTTGGCTCTATAAAAACAGTTTGGTTCTATCACTAGTTTTCCATTTGCATTTTCGGCCCCTGTTACATTCATAGATCAGCTTTTCGGAAGGAAAGACAATCAAGTCAACAAAAAAAAACATTATCTTTTATGAAGAAGGCGGCATGGTTGGTTTCTTTTGCAAGACTCTTTCTGTCAGGACAAACAAACTGTTTTAGAAAAGGCACGTTTATTTGTATAGCACAGTTCTTACACACAACAACTCAAAAGTGCTGAACGAAAGAAGATGGAGACAATACAGGGCATTAAATCATGAATAATCACAGTGCATTAACAACAAGAAGAAGTCTCACATTTTCAGGAAGAAATACTACCTCCCCATGTTTAGTCCTGACTCTGGGCACCAGCAGGAGGCCAGCAATTAAGAAACAAATCTGGGGTTTGGTATCTCAGCTTGAATTCAAGTTTTATGCAATATAGTTTGCAACCCCAGTTTGGCTTGCACTCTGCCTGATGGTATTTGGGAAAGCAGCGTATAGTAGCTTACCGAAGTAATAATCCTCTCTTGTGTTATGTCCTTAGACTTCTTAGTAGTGTCTAGATTATAGCACAAGACTCTATTAGACCAAACGGTTGTTGTACACGGCTGTTAACATGTTGTAAGTGACCGTTCGCTTCCTCGGGATGTAATTATTTCCAGAGCTTGGACCCTGAAGGCAAAGCTCATTATGCTGCGGCATCAGAAACTGTTGCAAAGCACAGCAACATGTACCATAATCACCCTTTTAGCATCTTTCATGTACAGAACAAAACGTGTGTGTGTGTGTGTGTGCGTTAGGCTCAAAATGGGCTTATAGTCGAGATAAATTACCATATTTTTCACTCAAAATTTAATAAAATGTATTTGTATTCTCTTCACCATGACTTATTCTTCATCTGATTTTAGTTTTATTTGCACAAATTTTTCACTTTTGCGTTTCGTTTCCATTCAATTCATTGTATTTTTGCACAGCTCTAAATGACAGCAGCGGCCATCGACAAAGTTGTCGATTGGCCAAAACAAAAGATCAGAGAATCAAACCATTAGCGTGTGTGCAAAAGTTATTAGCACTCCCTCACTTTGGAAAAAGTAATTTGTCACGCACATGTCCTATCAAACTACACTACTAAAACTGCACACGCTATTCAACACCCAAGTTGATAAATATATTCCCAGATTTCATTCAGATTTAAATATAATTGTGGTGATATTATGTTATGATGGCTGTGGCACTCGTACTTGCATGCCTTTATTACCCTTAGAGTTGTTGAGGGTCTAAGGACAGTGGTGACGATCCAAGACATTTTATTAATTTCTTATATGGCAACAGTATCTCAGAAGACTTGACAAAACCATTGAATTCACCAACACAGATCAGAGAATCAAAACAAGAATAGAGAACACATAGGCATTGGTCGTCAGGGGGAGCTGACCAATGTCCATAAATGTTGTTAAATGTTGAGTTCCCTGGATCATCACCACATTTAAGGATATCTATGAACATTTATAAACATTTATGGACATTTGTCATCTGAACCCTATGGGCCAATGGGTTCTATGTGTTTGCTATCGTTGCATTTCCTGTGTGTTTGAACGGTTTGATTCTTTGATATGTTTTGGCAAATCAACAACTTTATGATTTAGGGCTGTACAAAAATACATCGAATTGAATTGAACCGCAAATGCTGCTCTTATTCCACTACCATTACAGCTCTTTAATCAGCAGCGTGATCAAAAACCACTGGGCATTTGTTGTCATGTTGTCCTAATATACCATCAATAAACGCCCGGCTTAAATCTCGGGAAAGTCTGAGAAACGGACAGTTACACAGCGATGAGGGGAAAGCTTTGCACTGGGGGTGTATGCATGTGAAAAGCAGATGGGGAGAGGAGCTGCCGCAGAAAGAGAAAGAGAGAGAGACTTTCTTACGTGGCAAGTGGAAACGTTTCTTTAAGTGTGTGCGAGTGCTTGACCTCTGGGGGGAAATAGGCTGCATAGTTATGGGGTAAAAAGCTTGCAGGTAGTAAAGGGTTAACTCCCTATTTGGGTTTGGGCGCTCAAAGCTGGAGTGGTTATAGGTGGGTGGTTCCGGACGCCTTGGTGTTTATTTGTATGTGTGCAGATGGATAAGATTTTTTTTTTTTTTTTTTCAAACGTTTTAGGAAACCATTAAGTCAGTGGACCGCTTCCAAAAAAGCTGAAAACAGTGTCCCATCTGTTTGTCAATGAATGGTCAGTTACTACAAGCTCTGGCCGGTAGACTCGGGGACTCCACGCACATAAAAAAGGACACTTGTGTATTATTCCGCTCACACCTACTCTAAATATGGGAAATGGTTAGTTGTGGTAAAGTGTGGCTTTCTGTGTCGAGCTGTTTCTCAAGAGGAAAATGAATGGAAGGCTCAAGACTGTTACTGATAAGAGAGTTACACTGCAAAAAATGATACAATATGAATTAACAAATGCTTGAATCAAGTGTTTTTGACTGTCTTTAAACAAGATTTGCCAATGGAACAAAGCCAGTTAGTGTTATTTCAAGAACTGTTTCTTATTCTCATTTCAAGGAAGACATTTATTTTTAAAACAAGATCATTTTGCTTGTTCCAGTGGCAGTCAGAATGTGGTCAAATTAAGATCCATATTGCCAAATTTGAGCAATGTTGACTTATTTTTCATCACTTTTTGCAGTGCAGTCACTCTCATGTTTTACTGTCTAACCTGTTTCTACTTGACTCCTTTGCAAATTTGAACGTCAAGTGAAAATTGCTTTTTACTATGGTTCTTTTTATTACACTCTTTACAATATAATCTAATACAGTCAACAGCAATAAGAGCAATTCATTCAGACGTGGTTTATCTGTAAATAAAGGAACAATTCAGTTTTGAAGTGAAAGAAAACAACAAAATCAAGTAGATCATATACTACTCAATTGATATGGGGGTTTGGAATAAAACACAAAACAAAACAGTCAGTTGTCAAACATTATAAATCTGTCAAATTATTGAACTTAATTTGTACTTAGTTGTATTATAAACTTTAATAACTCTCAATGTTTCAGTTGCAAAATGTTGCATTAGTTTAAACAAAAGTCAAATGTACAAATGTTGCAAGGTCTGTAAACACGGCCAGACTTGTATCCATAATAATACATTTTTATACATACACATACAATAATCTTAGCTTCGGTCTAGTGTTGGCATCCTCTTTTGCAAACTGTTCTCCGTGTTGTATGCATAGATATTAGATTCTAATACAATGAAACTGAATTCAGCAAATTTTGAGCTTAAAATGAGGTATAACATGTCTAAATTGGTGTCGATACTGTCTGACTTAATGAGTGGGTGGCTGAGTGATTTAGGAACCTCCAATGTTAAAAAAAAACTCTGTGAAATGTTCATGATGTTTGTTTTGTTATCTATTATTATAAAAATTGTAAGATATACTGATAATTGTTCAGATTTTTCCATGGTTCCACACTTAGCAAACACAGCAAAATCCTCATCTGAAAAATGCAATATCGCAACATTAGAGGCCACATTGGAGGCCAGAGCGATGGCTGCCAATTCTGTGGTTTGCACTTCCTACTCCGGCTCCCAGTAGCGGATTGTCTTTTCATTTCTCAATTATCAGAACAAATGATCTGCGCAGGAACCAAAGCTAACATAAGCCGCGCGAATAGATGGACTACTTCATATAAAACTTAGACTTAATACAGCTACACCGCTATAGTTCGGGAGGCTCCTCTCTTATTAACGCTTAATCTATTCCCAATGACGTTTATAAACAACAACTGCAGAAAGAGCGCCGGTAAATCTTAACGGTGAGGTGAGTAAAGACGGTGTCAGCAAAGTCAACAGGCCCGGCAAACAAAAGCTTATATTTCAGCCTCGTCCAGGAAATGAAATATTTTGCAACTGTGGGGAGACGGGGGCCAGAACAAGACAAACGCGTGTGAGAATCATGGAGAGAAAGCAACAGTTTGAGATGAAGTACGATTTCGCTGGGACCAAAATCTCGTATAAATTAATATGGGTAAACACTGGTTACGGTAAAACGCATTGGCGGAGAGAAGTTATTCCATTATTCACATTCCTATGCGTTGGGTTTTATGGCGCGATAGTTATGAGCTGTTTTAACCCTATTAGGCACTCTGAATGTTTACATCTATCCCCGCATAGATACACACAGTCTGTGATACACGCACACACACACACGTGCTTCCTGGTTCCACCCTTACACACTCGGTCGTCGTCATCGTCACAAGGGACAGACGATAAGTCACTGTCAGAGGGAGGAAACCAGAGAGTAGCATTTGAGAAGACATTAGGCTGACATTAGCGCAAAGAAAAATACATTTGTACGTTGTATTGTTATTACAGGTGTTTTCTCACGACGATAAAAGGTCAAACTTGATTTTCATTCTCAAGAATAAACAGAATATGGCAAATTTAGTACTTGTTTTTGTACAATACAGTTTTCCCCCAAGGATTCTTGTTTAGAGACTGCCTCTATCTGTTGATCAAAGTCGGATTTGCTATATCTTGGAGAGTAGCTTCAGTGACAGACTTATTCACCTTCACTGTGTAAAGGAGAGGTTCCGCTGGTTTTCCCTTCCCGTTACTGTCAGTCTGTAATTGTCATCTCATCTGTAAACAGTAAATACTGCAATAATTGTCATTGTGCATTACTTATTATCCTGCCAGATAATGTTTAATTTCGACAATATCTATCATTCGATCTATATTGTATATTTCCCCACTGTGGGACATATCATGGTTATCTTATCTCATTGGGCTCACCATTGTTGGAAACCTAATGGCCCCACCATTAGGTTTCCATTAGGTTTCTATTGTTCATAAATTATACATTTGTTTTGGCTCCAACAGAATGTGTTTTCTTCATCTTAATGACTCAAAAGTGAATCCTTTCGGGATTCAAGGCTGGTGAGCTACTGGTAGCTCCCGAGCCACAGGTTGGAGACCCCTGGTCAAGGGGAAACCATTCCTTAGTCCAGCTCTGTTCTGAGCAGATGACTAGGAGCTCCAGGTCCACAAGTCGTAATGACTGTAGACTGCCTAAACGTAGCTCAGCCTTTGCGCAGACATCCTTCTCATTCAAAGGCATCAAAGAATGGAACAAACTCCCACAGAGTCTGAAACTTTCCTTAGACCTGAAAGATTTCTCTCGTACAGTAATACAAAAAAAGTGCTGTTGGTGAACCAGTCATGTCAGCACTGATAATTGTAAATGTAAATATGACCGTTAGTGATGTTTTATGTAGTAATTTTAGCATGGTTTTATGTGGACTGATGGATGTAACGGGTGAATGTATGAATGAATATTTGTATTTGAGTGGTTAAATATATTTGATATTGTACATGTTGTGACTCACCTGCTCAGGGACTGCAGATGGAAACTAGCTCAAGCTAAATCTGGTGCAAAGCATCTTTAATTAATGTATTTGCACATTGTCCCTGTTGAAATAAATTAATAAAATAAAATAAATAATAAATCACTTTTCAAGAATACATTTTACACAAATAGGAGAATGTATTTGGTGATGGAAAATTCCTTTTGTTTTTCCTGCCTCTGGGCATCACCTGCTTGTCTTCATGAAGACAGAGTTCATTCCATGCTGACAGCAAAGACAAATACTGCATCTTTCCATGTTTTCCCAGACGTCTTTACAGTCTTGACAGTGACTATTGCCATCGACTGTTGCCGTTGCTGCCATCATCTCGTCAGCCCCAGGCCACTTTACGAACACTAAAGAGGTTTGAGATGTTTGCAGAATTGGCCGGGCACGCTGCCTTTTGTGCGTCTCATGAGCTGCAGATGTGCAGATGGCCCAGGCCTGGGACGCTGCACTGCTGCTCAGTGGAACAGATGCATTTGTGTCATTGAATCAGTATGTGGGCCGCAGGGAGCAGGGAGACCACAAACAAACACAGCCATGCATCTCTACAAGTGCCAGCACTTTAAGAATGAAGAATGTTTCATTATTAAGATTATTAAGCAGTGGTTTGAGTATGTGGGACGATGCAAAAGAGTGGAGGGACAAAGAGATGAGAAAAACTAATGAAAATGTTTCCCAGGGACGACTTAAACATAGAGGAACAAGACTTGGGAAATGTTTGGGAAATCACTACTTTCCTTTATTGTCTGGTGTGTAGAGCTATAGGGGATTGTTTGTTCCAACACAAAGGATGACAATACACTGTAATATTATACTCAAATAAGTACAAAATGGTGTTCTTAGAAATGGTTGGATGGAGTGAAAAATATATGAGAAACTATTCCACTGAATTAAGTTACTGTGTGATGGCAACTGCAGTTAATGTGATTTTGAACGGCACCGCATTGGTTTTATATAGTGCTTTTTTGGCCGCGCAAAAACTCTGTACATTGCACTATTCATTCACTCCATACACAGCGGTGGTAAGCTGCTTCTGTAGCCACAGCTGCCATGAGGTAGACTGACGGAAGAGAGGCTGCCAATCTGAGCCGACCACCATCAATCATTCACGCCAGGCCTGACTTGTTGTATTTCTTGGTAGGAAGGTTTTGGTTAATTTAATGCACCTAACAGTCTGCAAAATGTGAGACTGGCTTTTTCTCTGACAATATTTGAATCCAGGTTAAAAACAGTTCTGTTCAGCTGTGCGGACAACTTAAAGTTTGGTTCTTCACTCTTTTTAACGTAATGTGATTATTATTGTATGATTGTAATGTTTCTTTTATTGTTTTCATATCATACCCTTGCAGGAAGTGATTAGATTATCAAATATCCACCTATCAATAAAGCCAGGGTTGTATTTTGTAACTTTGTAATTTTTATGTTTGCATTCATTTTAAGGGATTATATAGACTTTTTTTTTTCTAAATGCAACTGTAGTATACTATTGATCATTTTGCTGGAAGTCCCACCTCCCTGTATTGGAATGAGCATGCCCACAGGACCACTCTAGTTTTGTTTTGAACCTTTAAGCTAGGATATTTAGCTTCCATCACTCCTTTATCTGTTTAGTCTTTCTGTAATATGTCTGGCCACACTGGAGTTTCCATAAAACCAATGGGTTACATACACATACATGGATCTTATGACAGAATCCAATCCAATCTCTGTAAATCATGCCACAAATCCTCTTTATCACATAATAACTCTTCTAAATTTCAGGTAAAACCTTAAACTTTTTCAAATAACAAACATTTTGTCTTTCTTTTTGCTATTTAGAACCCCATAACCCAGGCCGTCTCGCTTGTCCCTTATCAAAAGTCTTAACATCCTGGAACCCTTTTTTTTCCATACTTAGAAATGCACACTAAAATGTAATTACTCTTTCCATAAACTATTTAGTGGGGAAAAAGTTTTATTTGAACTTGTGACATAACTCTCTTGGAAACATTTGCTAATTATGTAGGTCAAAGCCGTCTCTCTTTTTCCCTCCCCCCAAAGCTTCTAGCCATCGCTGCGTTCAACGTCTACACCGATATTTGACCTGTGTGGTGTTTATAGCTATTTAACCCGATGTAAACACGCCACTTCAGTAGATTGTTTTATCCGCCCGACGACCTTTAGGGCCAGTATTAGTGTAAACAAGAGAATGTGAAGCGTGCACACAGCAGTGATGTTTAGCTTTGACTCGGTGGTCAGCAGAAGCCCATGGTGAGCTGTAAACCCCACGTCAGCTGGGCCTTTGGTCTGTGGTGAGGAATGGACTCGCCTTAAGCCATTTTAGCTGCCTGTAGATTTGTCTTCATTGAGGATTCATTAGTGGTGTGTTGGAAGTTCAGGGCTTTTCCCCATTGAGGACTGGAATTGATTTAGATTATGAGCTGAAGCAGAACGGTATGAAATGGGATGTTTCGATGTAGAATAGTCTAATTATCTATTCCACAGTGTGAGAGCTGTTGTTGTCTTGATGCCCAGTGCAGTGTTGCTCAGTGGTGGTATCCAGGGGAAGTTTATAAGTTTGTGACAGAGTGCTAAAGACAATGCAGGACTTTGCTTAGATTTTTACTAAAGCAGACAGTTGACACTGTTCATAAACTAATTTGTTTGATTTTTTTTGTAAAAGAAAACAGGGTGTAAATGCTTAGAAAGTATGCATTGTGTATGGTTTTGAGAAAGCTTTAATGTCCCATGCATTATGAGAACTGCAGTGCAATAAAGTCAATCAGCTTGAAGTTCAAAAAGAGCAGGACTTGGTAAAAGTGTGTCATTGCTGGGGCCTACACGGTTAACTTGTTGAACTCCTCACTGGAGCTCTGATTGGCTCCAGCAGAACTCTAGTGTTTCAGGCAGGCAGAGGCCAGCCCCTTCATCTGGTTCTATTTAAGGCCCCAGTGGCGGCTTGTGTGATTGGCGTATGCACTACCCCCTACTCTTCCTCTGCTCAGCCCAGCACTAGAGCAAGGAGCCTTTAGCAGATGGTTTATTTTCCAAGGGAAACCATTTCTTTCTGCGCTGTCCTCAGCTGGCTCTCAGTCCTGCTCTCACTGCTTGCTCTACTATTCCTCAACTCCTGCTGAGTTTGCCTGCATGTGCTGCTGTAGCTGTTTGTGGGACCATAAGGATGCTGTAACACCATGGACTCTCCCCAGATGATGGCGTGATGCGAGCACTTAGTGCAGAAAGTGCAGATGACCTCTCTTGTTGACTTGGAGGGGGTTGTAGCTCTATGGCTAGACAATCAGGAAGATGCATTGAGCCGTGTGAATCTCGTGATTGGCTGATCTGTGGTGACAATCTGGCCTATGGCACAACGGGTGCCCAGCAATCGTTCTCGGGGACCTATGGCTGGCAGCTGGCTGACGGCATGTTTTTTCCCATCAACCCCAGGTCTGGACTCCTCAGACCCCATGCTCCTGGAACAGTACGTGGTGGTGGCCAACTATGAGAAACAAGAGCCTTCAGAGATCGGCCTCCAGGCAGGAGAGGTGGTTGACGTCATCGAGAAGAGCGAGAGTGGTGAGTAATCACAACAAAAGCATGACACAAACTCAGTTTAGTGTTGATAAGCGCTCTGCTGTGCTGCTGGACCTTCTCACCTCTTTTATCCACAGCATGCAGTTTTGTAGTTCCATCTGGAGGCTCACTTTGGCCCGCACTCAGCCCTGTTTTTCTCTCTGTTGGTTTAGGCTGAGGGCCAGAATGTTTCCTCTCACAAAAAGAATGTCTTCCAGACTTGTATTAATTATTACACCTCACATTCAAGGAAAGCAGTGAGACATGCTGGATTTACCGATGCCAGCTGCAAAGTCCTTAGTCAGCTGTTTCAGCCGTGGAAAAGACTCATTGTGGTTGGGATTATCAATCAGCCTGTTGTGCTGTTATTCTGTCTTCAGTAAAGTGTGTAACTCATGCAGATATAAAACTTGAAGCACCAGCAGGACAAGCATTTCAATGACTGTAAGTTACTAATACAGGCACATTTGCTGCACGTGAAAAGGTATTTTGATTCATCCATTGGCTACTGTAATGATGACTGTATTTTCACAAACACTTTATGTTCCACACACAGATCTGTTTAAGTTATTCCCTTCCCGGTCATTCTCTTCCATGAGCACAGAACATTTAGACAGAAAAGTTATGATATCAACATTTGTTGAAATCATACCTGCTTTGAACATATTTGCCGACTGAGCAACAACAGCCACACTCGGTGCAAAGGGGAATAGAGCCTCGTATGTAGGTTGTCTATTTACTTTTAATGATGTGAGGAAACTGTAAAATGGCATTGGCCTCATGTGCAGAGCAAGGGAAGGTTAAGTTTCATGATGGCTGTGAGTGAAGAGGTCCACTGGCCTGAGGAAGGACAGGCAGTGGAGCAGCGGAGGCTTTGAAGTCCTACACGTCTCGTCTTTGGGCTCCGGTGTATTTGTTTTCACTCCCAGTCCCACTAGGATCTCAGCCCGATGGGGAGCCACAGCCCAGCGGATATTCCAACACCTTGAAGTCCTTTAGTAAGGGGAGGGGGGGCTATACATAACCTCTCCTCCTCCACGCCCATGACCCAGACAGTAGACCAAGACTTCTAGGCAGAATTTTTTGTTGTGAAATAGTTTGATGATCTCTTGACTTCCTTGGGGTTGTACGGTAGACCACCACAACAGCTTTTCACACCAAGTATTATGAAAGATATGTGTACCACCGGATCTAAACCCAGAGTTTATCATGACAAAAATGGCATAAATGACACTGAACTAAAGTTATTGCATGATTGTTTTTTGTAGCATAATAATTTGGGGTGTGTTTTATCTCCTTGTCTATTCCAAATTCTTATCATTTTAGCCTCAAGTTATCTTTGCTGTCATTTTGCAGACATTTATCTCACAAGGATTGTAACACTGACATTTTTGGATCTCCTTTACAGGGGAGTGCTGGCCCCATAGAGGAGCAGACTCTTTTACATGTGTTTAGAGCAGGTTCAGGAAGTGGGGCACCAGGAGGAAACCTACGCAGACACAGGGAAAACATTCAATTCCATTAATTTCAATGTATTCTTGCATAGCCCTAAATCACAGCAGGAGTTATCTCGGAGGACTTTGCCAAACTGTTGATTCACAAACACAGATCAGAGAATCAAACACAAGAAATGCAGTGATAAAAAGACACATAGAGCCATCTGTCCATAAGGGGCAGATGACCAATGTCCATAAATGTTGTTGAATTATGAGTGTCCTGGACATTCTAGAACATTTATGGACATGTTAACGGTATACTGTATAGGAGGATTTTCCCAAGTTTTAGGAAAGATCCGCCCTCTCCACTTTGACTCTCTGGTCTTATTTGACGAGCACATACTGTATCACCAGAATGATTGACAATTAGGAGGACCAATAGTCTTGATGATCCACCCGGGAATAAAAAATCCTCCTATATACCTTTAAATACCTAGTACAAGACACTATAGGGAATCTCCACTCTGACAGACCCTGCACAAACCCTAGACCTTCTTGGATATTTTGAGACGAGAGCTTGAATTGCTGTGTTGGCCATAATTGACGCTCATAGATGCATTTGTTGTATGACTATTGTTCAGCAGCTTAGAGCAGCAAGCGAAATCTCAGAACTCCTGCTGCTGCGAGCCAGGATCACTCTGCTCCAATTGGCCGACTACCTTCACAGAATCCCACTGCCAAACCTAACATGACCAGGTGTGTGCTCCAGACTTCAGAGCCCATTACATTCTGTGTCTATTCTTTTGTGTAACGAATGCAGACTTATAATGACTCCCCCTGGACGACTGATCAGTCAATCTGACTTTTGAATTGCATCGCTACAGGCACAGAGGAACCCTTTATGTCAGAACTGACAAAACAAACAACGGACTGTGGTTCGAAGCAGATTTTGTGTTTAAATGAACAAACATAAGTTAGAGTTAGAATTAAATAAGTGAATACAGATTATATATATACATTAATAGATTATACGGTTTTACCTTCTGCCAATTTGGTAATAATTGCTTGAATCAAGTTTTTTTTTTCTTAATTTGAGCACATTCTGACTTCAATGGGACTAAGTTTGCTTTATTTTCTCATTCAAAGAGACACATTTCTTGTATCTTTTTAAAACCAGATTATTTTGCTTTTTCCCATTGGCAAATCTTGTTTTATGGCTGTGTGCTCAAATTGAGATAAATTTGGCCATATTTTTTTCAAGTTTGGACTTATTTTTCCTCACTTTTTGCAGTGCAGACCACATGTCCCAACCTGCATGCAGGTCCAAGAGTCCATGACTTGGGCGGTAAACATGTTTTAGCGCCGTCTAATCATTTACAATCAGAGCTAAACATTAGAGCCACAATGTCTTGACAATAACACTTTTTAAATAAATAAAAAAATGAATAAAGATGATATATATATATATATAATAGATTATAAATATTTTCCTTCTGCAAATTGATCAGTTAAATTTGACCGTTCTTTGTATTTTGAAATTCAACACAATTTTTTGTGGGATGTGGAGAAATGATTCTTCTTATTCCGAGCTGGTTAAGCCTACAAACCTGAAATATTCTGCAGTAACTATGATAAAAGTGGGCCACAATAACATTTTATCTGAAAACCACGACTGACGAGAGTCTTCAGGCCTTTAATCTTTTGTCATTGACCATAGTCCATTAGCTCTCGACATCCTGCTGCTCTCATTGTTCCATACATTCTCAAACCATATCTAAACGTAGCATAAAATCTTCATGTCAGAATCCAATCCAGTGTTGAAGTAACAACACAGGTGTGAAAGTGTATTAGTTTTGCCATTGCCCATTGTGCATCACTGCCCTGCTCCTGCTCCTGCTGCTCCAGCCATACTTCCATACTGTGCCCCTCTGCCGTTACAGACTTTCCCTTACCTTGGATTAGATAATATATGCCTTGGATCACCACAGAATCTAGGTCAGAGCTATACGCTAGCTCAGCTTTCTCCACTTTTCCACCTCTCCAGCAGGATTTTCCACCGCGCTGCTCTCAATGTTTTTTCTCTGTTGGTGTTAGGGACTATATTTGGCCCAGTATTGTAATTTGTCTTGATCATTTTAGTAGTTTGTTCAGTGCCGCACAGGTCCACAGGTGGCCGTGAGTCGCAGCTGTTGAAGGAACCTGTTGAAAGTATAGGTTATAGCTATGGCCACGATCTCTGGGACAAGATGTGTTTCCAATTTAACTGTTTTACGGAAATATATTAATTTACTTGGTTTGTGGGAGAATCTTGGTGATCTTGTTTCGAAGTACCTGTCAAATTGGGAGTAGGAGAAGGAGTAGGAGTAGTAGGATTTTATAAAAAGAAAAAGAAGTAATAGTAGTAGTGCTAGGATTAAAAAAGAAAGAAAAATTAGCAGTAGTAGTAGAATGTGTACTTGTATGTGTATTTCATGTGTTTTACATTTTAAAACAAGAAAAATAAGAAGTAGTAGTAGGATAAAAAGAAATAATAATAAGTTGTAGCCGTAATATAGTGAAAGAAGAAAATTAAGTAATAGTAGTAGCTGTGTTGTTGCTGTCACCGCTGCTATAATTGATCGCACAAAAATTTAGCAAAACATTTCTTCTTCCAAAAACCACCCAACTCCCATTTTAAAAATATTTTTCCGGCGTCCGCTTTCATCATCTTTGTCAGACTCGTACGTTTTAATGATTCCTCTTCTTTCCCGCTGCATGATTGGTGCCTTTTTATTTGTCTATTTTACGAGAATTTGCCAAGGGGGATACTGGCGCAGGAGGAGTGGGAGAACACAGAAGTGGGGGAGAGAAGCTCGAGAGAAAATGGAAAAATCCATTTCCTGCCAAAGTTAGTGGTTGAAGCGAGGTTGGTTCATTACAGCGGCCTAATGGATCCTCCAGGATGCCTCTTTAGCTTCAGATGTTAGCGTCGACCCCGTTCTCGATGAAAAAAAAACACAGGATTTGGCCTTTTTAATTGTTTACGGAACACAATTTGCAGTCCTGTGGGGAAATATTGCATATATCGTTTTTGGTCAAACTAGGTCCTAAACGCCCTGATCTTATATTTTTTTTTCATTCATTCATGTTCTACCCCTTTATTAGTTCATTTCATTATTAGTTATTTTTTAGCTTCTCTGCCCATCACAAGGGTAAATTGGATGAACAAAACGGGGGCAAAAAGTAAAGCGTGATGCATATGCCAACCAGTGCAAAAATGTAAATACAATGTAGCACTTGAATCCAAAATTGATCCCAAAACTATGCCCCAAACTCCCCTCTCCCTCCTCTCTCCAGATGGCATCTCTATTAATTGACATTTAAGGCTACTGCTGGTGGGATGAGAACCAGGTGTGGGTGTGTTGTAGAGGTGAGGTCAGTGCAAAGTGTTCTCGAAGGACCCCTGGATCCCTCCCACATGTGTGGAATCCTACACCCCGCCCAGCTGACTTAACCAGGGTGGAGGATGCCAGATAGACTTATAAAATGTGAATATGCATGTTACTCGTATACTGTATATGGACGTCCTGCAAAGCTGGTCACACTGCAAAAAAAATGTAAAATATGAGGTAATAATTGCTTGAATTACGTAGTTTTTTAATCATAATCTGAGTACATTCTGACTTCAATGGGACAAAGTCATTTTAGTCTTATTTCAAGAACTCTTGCTCTATTATCGCATACCAAGGAAGACATAGATAGATGGATGGATAGATAGATAGAAACTTTATTGATCCATGTAGGAGAAATTCAGGTGTCCAAAAAAATGAAAAATAAAATTGATCATTCTAAAAAGTTAAACATAGTAATAATCAGCAACAGCCCTTAAGATCACAGCAGAAGAGGTGGAGTAGCCTCAGGGTGGAGCAGGACAGGACACCAGGTGGAGTAGCCTCTTGGTTCAGACCATTTTCTTAGCTCTAGTCCAAAGTAAAATGCTAAATGCTATATTAGCATTTTTCAAAAAGTTAGCATTCCTCCAGTGGAGATTCACCTTTGTTCGGACCATAATTCCTCTCTGCTCTGGTCTTGACCAGTGTAAAACCATCAACACTGTAAAAGCAATGAAAATAAAAAATCCAAAGGAACAAAACAACAACTTTTTCAGAGCTACTTAGGACTTGTATGCATGTCTTGTATCTTAAAAAAGAGAAAAAAAAGACATATAACTTTTATTTAACCAGGACAGTCTCATTGTGATTAAGAACCTCTTTTTCAAGGAGGTCCTGGATAAGAAGCAGCTGTTACACACAGTTACAATGCAGATTACAAAAACAATCTCAGATCTTCAGTCATTTTGCAAAATTGGGTTAGGGTGTTTGACTATTTTTTCATAACTTTTTGCATTTTACATGTCCCAATCTTGATGCAGGTCAGAGAGTCGATGACTGGGGCGGTAAACATGTTTTAGGTGCGTCTAGTCATTAACAATCAGAGCTAAAACTTTGGAGCCATAATATCAATAAAGATAATCACTTTCTCGTTAACTGTGAGAATTTGATTTTGTCTTATGGAAACAAATACATTTCGTCTTGATAATAGGGCAGTAACAAGGGTTTGTGCAATTTGTTTTAACATAGAAGTTTAACAAAATAACAATGCTGAGACCTGTGATTTTAAGACTCAAACAGAGCAGTAATTATGTACAAAACAAAACCATCATAATATTCCCAAGTGGTTTAAGTTCAGCTTTCTTTGGGTCAATTTGAGATCTAATTGATTCATTAAAAGAATATACACTGCAAAAAATGATCAAATATGAGATCATAATTGCTAGAATCGAGTTTTTTTAACTTGACTTAAGTTCATTCTGACTGTCTTAAAATGAGATTTGCCAATGAGACAAGCAATTTTGACTTGATTCAAGAACTATTGCTTTATTTTCTCATTCCAAGAGAGAAATATCTTGTATCTTTTTAAAACAAGATAATTTTTCTTGTTCCACTGGCAAATCTTGTTTTAAGGCAGTCAAAATGTGCTATATTTAGATACATTTAGCCAAATTTGAGCATTTTTTTGTCTTTAATTCTGTCATCTTTTGCAGTGTAAGCCGTGGCTTGGCTGTTTCTTTCCCAGTGTCCATCTGATCGTCCAGTAGTAATTGGCGATCGGTCTAGTTACATGGGGACATTGTTCTGGTCCAGTACCACTATTTTTTTAAATAATTTTTAATATTTTTTTTATTTTTACCAGCCATCATAAAACTTTCTCTTGGAATTTATAGTGTTTTTTTATAGTGTGTATCAATCAATTTGCGTACATGCAGATCATTTTAATTTGTGGAAACAGATTAGTGTAATGGGAGCACATCACAAGCCCATTCCCACACCAGTGCCTCTCTGCATCCCAGGCCAAAGCCACCATACCCCAATGAATCCGTTTTTCCTCTTGTTGATTGAGTGAGTCTGAAGAGAACATGCATTTCGTCAGCATGTTCTCTTCGTACTCCCGGATGTTCGAGCGGGATTGAGAGTGTAGTCTAAACACAAATGCAAAAGCTTGCAATAAGTACATTTTTGGCCTGTTATAGGAGTTATTATCTGATTTAGTAAGTGTCTGGAATGCATCTCAGTCATCATTGTGCAAGGAATAAACATATACATTTCAACACAGAAGATATTAACCATATTTTATGTGTGGAAAGCAAAAACTGATGAATGTATCTGAAGCCAATGCACTCATAAGACGGAGATTCTGTAGGATAATATTATTATGACAAGGTTGTGATCATTTTCTTTACAAATGCATGAATTGGACTGGTTCTGATGGTTTTAATTTGCTGTATATTATAGTTATAGATAAAATAATGTAGAATTATATGGCTTAATTACACACTATTTACTCTAAGACTTGCATTTAGACATACATTATTATATATATTATATAATAAAATGCATTTAAAATATTACAAAGAATGAGCCAGTTTAAAAAGGTAGGATTTTAGATTTGACTGATTTGAATATGACCAGAGAATCCAGCTATCACAGGTGAATTGGTAAAATGTTCCAGAGTTTTGGGACAGAGTGGCTGCATGCTCTAGCCCCCGAGGGTGGCCATTCTGACTCTGGGGACAGTGAGGAGAGAGAGAGATGAAGAGCAGAGAGAACGGGACGGTGTGAGTGGGTGGAGCATGATCCCAAGAGAAATGGATTGGGCACAGTAGCTCAAACCTGTACAAAGTTGTGGCAAAAAAATGTGAACTGGTTTGATTTTTCCAGAACCACCCAATTTCACAATATTGAAATAAATACTTCTACATGTATGAGTGGGTCCGATTCTTTGTGGGCCGATTCTATTTTTTGATAGAACAGGCATGAACTAACTGGAAATCACCAGAAGACAGTTTTTATAATATAGTTCAACATACAGTACATGTCAGGAGCAAGCACAGATAAACTCAACAAAGAGATGAAGTGAGAATTTCTCTGCAGGGCTACATGTGTAATGGTAGGTGTAGAAATGAAAAGGGCAAAAAGAAGTCGGGCCATATATAAACATACAGTGTATAAGTCCAAATGCAGAAGGGTCTGGCTGGTGGGGCAAGCTCTGACTGAGTTTGTTCCTATACAGATTAAACAACACAGTTTGTTTGACCTTGTTTGGGAGCGCACTGTTCTCTTCTTTAAGTGGTATCGTTGTAGGTATTACGCTCAGCCACTTTCCCATCAGGTTGTAAAATCTCCAAAGCAATGAAAGCACAAGTACTTTTGGTTTCACCTGTGTCCTTCTGAGAGACGTCCTCTTTATTGTGTCTGGTACATACACACAAGTGGAAAAATACTGCTAATTTGACCAGAATCACATTTTAAAAGTTCAAATCTCTGTAATTGCGGCAGTATTACCCCTGAGTAAAGGTCACTGTACTTGATTGTTAACCTTTGTTGAATCACCGAGTGCAGTTTCGGTGAGAACACATCATCCCGAGGAACACTGGTGTAACTCTTCTCCATTGAGGGAGACGCCAAATGTCTTTTTAAACAGAGGTTTGCAGAGGCACATAGGGGACACATTAAACCGCTGTTGTATTCTCCCACTGCATTTTTTCAGGAAATCCTCACGGCCATCTCAAATCTCAACTTGATCCTTTTTTTTATGTCTGGTCTCTTATGTTAAGGACACGGATTAGACATAATGGACTAATATGACTTTTTAATGTCTTTTCTCATCGTTAGCGCACTCTGAGATGTAATATTAATCATAACATTAGTTTTTTGGTATTGCTCTTACAGACACCAAAACAGACACGTGGCAATTTATAAGTTCTGAACATAGTTGTGGAAGAAATATTAGAAAACAGGGAAGCATTGCACACTCAGCTCAGATGTCCAAAATCATTGTCATTATTAATTCATATTCAGGACGTTTCGGCTTTGTGCCTTCATCAGATAATGTTTTTTCTTTTTCAAGTGTTTGCCAGCCCAGGTGCCCATACGCCTCCAAAGAAGTGGGAGGTCCCAGAAGAAATATTAGAGTCATAGCTGCCCTGGGGTAGACTGATGGAAGTGAGGCTGCGGAAATGCGGCATTGGTTTCTGGGACTCGTATGCACATTCACATTCTTTCTACGCACACGTGTTTTTCATGTGACGTTGAAGAATATTTTTCAGATTTTTGGCTCACACTTTGCACTACTTCAAAGCAAAACTTACTGATTCAAACATGTTCTAACCATTATTTTTTGTCTATCGTTCTTACAAAGTTCCCTCTTCATTTCAATGCACATTCATCAACATCAATGCCTTAAGCCCTATTTGCACTGGATTAGTATTATTAGTATTATTCACTGATATATAGTAATAACGTACACATAAAGTCTCTCCGCTTTACGCAGCCTAAAGGATCCTCGCAGTGACGCGGCTCAAAGTCAAAACACATGAAAACATATTTGTGCTGATGGTCCTTGGCATTAGATCAGCTCCACACACACATCACACATGTACTTAAACGCCTCTTACAATGTGTATGAGTCGTATTATAGTTTGCTGCTAAAAAGCTTCGAAACCGTGGCTCAACATTTCGACCGCAGCCTCCATGGTTTGAGTCGGGAAGAGATATGAAAAGGCGAAACATATTGACAAAAAACAACGCAGAAAGTGGAGAAAGCGGCAATAGCAATCACAATCACGGACGTCTGTGTTTGGACAAATACAGGAGGTCATTTGCGGCGGAATAATTACTTTACAAATTACAGACCTGGAGCATTCGCACAAGACCAAGATCTCAGACGTCCTCCGCGATTATCACATACTACCTGGGGTCCACATGTAATACTAATCCCTGGCAAATAGGGCCAAAAGCATCAGTGTAAACCGAATTTAGCATAACGGCTAAAATTCAGACAGGTTCCTAGGTAACATAGACACAAAATACTTAAAACCCTCGTAACGACAAATCATACAATGAACAATCACAAAACAGAACACAGACACAGACAAACAAGATAAAAACAGTTTTATTATGCTTGATTTATGATACCTTTTTAGACACACGATTCCCAATTGGCCCAATCTGTGTTGTGAGGTCGAGATTTTTTGGTCTTTAGCTCATTAATCCTCTTCAGACTTGTTCTTATAGTGTTTCTGCTGTCAAATATCCAATGCACTTCGACTACATCTTTCATAAATCGTGTTAATTGTTTCGATTTTAGCCTGTCCAGGAAGTGTTCTCTTCCATCCACAGACTGTTATGAGCTCTAAATCACAAAAATCAATGTCAAGATCACGTTTAAGAGCCAAGAATAACACAAAGGATGTATAATAACCAGGCTTTAATATCAACACCAGGACAGAACCATGTGTTTGTGAGCAGCGATACTGTTTTTTCAGATGGGGTCAAGTTGCGGACTCGGCCTTGCTATACTTGGATCGTTTTCTTGTCTATAAATGGCGTCTTGTGTCTCCCAATCTAAAGAACACACGTGGTATTGAAGGCGGCGTGAGGGGATCCTTTCACATCCACTCTTGGGTCAACAGCCGTTTCTCAATGTCGTTTTGTGCACACTGGCCTCCTCCTTCTTCCTTTCCCCGCGCCACCCAGGTAATAGAACCCCAGCCAGAGTGTGTGGACGTTGATAATGTTAATATACAGACATAGTGGGAATGAATGGAGTTCTCTTCTTCTCTTTTGTATACAGTGTCGGATGTCAGTCGGGCTGCTGAGCCTCCGCATTCCTCACTAATACAATAATACTTGCTGACGCTGTATTTTTTCGTATTTCTGCAAAAAACAACTCTTTGAAAAGTCCAGTCTGCAAATCGACAGCTGTTAGTCCTTCTTTGACAGCCGCTGGATGGGATCTGACAAACTAAACTCTAAACTTATTTTCATGCCTGTGTGCGTATGCTTTTTTTGGGGGGGGGTATTTTTTTACACCTCTTTAGTGTTTTTCTAGTATTGTTTTTATATACAATCTTTTTAAAAACAAAAAATACTTCATTAGATGTACATTTTTTGTTCTTTTTTCATTTAATTCTCTTCTTTGCATTATAATAGTTTCTTGATGTTTTTGAATTAATACATTTTCACCAATCAAACTCTAGGGGCAAAAACAAAATTGTGTGTCTGCATGTGCTGTTCACATGTACTGCCGTTTTATTGGTCTCCTTGTCAACACCGTCAAAACAAAATTGTGGAAATCACCGCACCAAGAGGCTGTTGGTGATTACAGTAAGAGAATGATAAATGGCGGCTGGAGATGATTGCATTTCCAGATGGCACGGCAGGTACACAACAACATAAATAGATTACAGGAGGCCATTTACCCCATATGAATACAATTTGCCTGACAAGAACAATGACACAAAGAGAGATTTAATGTACTGTACATGTATGAATATCTATCTCATCTACATAGTTGTATAAGAGTCTAAAATAATCTCCCTTTTGATTAAGTATAGTAATGTGGCGTGTGAGTTGCTGCAGGAATCTTCCCCACAACATGAAATCCGCCAAAACAGCTCCCCCGGTGGAATGTTTTAAGTCTCGTCTTAATTTCTCCTGGGTGGATCATATGGCCCTGACCTGTGGAGTACCACAGGGGATGATCCTGGGACCTCTTCTGTTCAATCTCTACATGCTGCCGTTAGGTCAGTTAATACGCAGAAACAAAGTGTCCTATCACAACTATGCAGACGACACTCAGATCTATGTCTCACTGACTGCAGGAGAACATGGCAGAGGTGGGACAAAGTCATTGTTTAGCAAGTCACAAGTCAGTCTCAATTCATTGCCCTCAAGTCCCGAGTCAAGTCACGAGTCAAGACAGGCAAGTCCCGAGTCGAGTCCAAGTCAAAGGCCAACAAATCTCAAGTCAGTCCCAAGTCCTACGGTTTGACTTTCGAGTCCTCTCGAGTCTTTTTGACCGCGATTTGTTTCTTGTTGGTCTCCACGTACTTTTGTAGGCAAACAAAATAATGTTAGGAATCATTTTGCTGGTGCATTCTCGTTGGTCTCTGACCCATGGACTAACAGTTTGTTCCATGTCGTTGGCTGCTGATAAATCAAAACTATCTACGTGATCTAATTGGATGTTGTGCCAGATGCAGGCTCAGTTACACATGCACAGACCACACATAAAATCAGAGCAGTCCGTGTCAACATACTTTTTATCTTTGGGGTTTTTAATGGGAAGTAGCAAGTGCAGCATATATGAATAGTATGCTTATATTATAATCAATTAATCTCAGTATTGGGCTGGGACCTGTATCTATATAATCAGTTTAATGTCCGTAGTGGTTATTGTTCCAAATGTCCTACTGTAGAATAGGGGTAGTATGAGGGGTCTAGGCTTTGGACCTGGGGCAGCTCGCCATCAACTGGACCAGCATTAGCAATATCTCATAATTACCAATATATCATTACATAATAAAATGTCTCATATAAATTAATTCAATCAGTCAAAGCACTGATTCTCATATCAATGCATCATAAACAATAGTGCAAATATTAATCTAGCTTAGTGCACATAATCAAAACAACTATCTAATGTATGCAAACTTTAGCAGGAGGAGCACAGCAAAAACATACTCATAATAATAGGCCTCGGCGCCCACACAGAAAAATATAAGAAAGAGCCAACAGAGCAGCGCAGGCTAGCGCTAGTTTGACTCACCAGTTTCTCTTTAAAACACGGCACACAGTGTGACAACTGCGTCAATTCAATTGTATGAGGCGCCTGTAGTGAAAGCATATCAATTACGGTTTGTAGAACAAAATATGACGTTAGGTCGCGATAAATACCTGCAGCTCGCTCATTTCCAGCTCCCCTAGACAACACACCCACCGGTGAATGCAGTGCGCTTGTTTAGGGAAGTGTTGCTGAGCGAACTGCGGGGAACTCACGTTCGAACTCTCTCCCGAGCGCTACAACTACCGCGAGACTTTGTTTCTTCAGAGACGGCATAGATAGAAAGAAAGATGCGGAGAAAGGTAAAAATGGCCCGGGTTACGCAAGTCTTTACAAGTCGATTGGTGCAAGTCCAAGTGAAAGTCAGAGTCATTGATGTTAAAGTCCAAGTCGAGTTGCAAGTCTTTTTATATTTGGTCAAGTCGAGTCTAAAGTCATCAAAATCATGACTCGAGTCTGACTCGAGTCCAAGTCACATGACTCGAGTCCACACCTCTGGAACATGGACCAGTGGACTCACTCCTTCACTGTATCCAACAGATCAGTGAGTGGATGCAAAACAACTTCCTTCAGCTAAACGCAGACAAAACTGAAATGATTGTCTTTGGTCCCCAGAAACAAAGAGAGAGCGTCATCTGTCATCTACAGTCTCTCTCCCTAAAACCTTCAAACAAGGTCAGGAATCTAGGGGTAATACTGGACTCAGACTTACATTTTAATAGCCACATCAAATCAGTAACATCAGCAGCTTTTTACCATCTAAAAAACATTGCTAGGATCAAAAACATAGAGTCTAAAGCAGACTTGGAGATTCTTATCCATGCATTTGTCTCCAGTAGGTTAGACTACTGCAATGGCCTGCTCACAGGTCTGTCCAAACAGGCAGTAAAACAGCTGCAGTACATTCAAAATGCAGCAGCTCGAGTCCTGACAAGAACCAGGAAGTACGACCATACTGTATTAGTCCGGTCCTCAGGTCTCTGCACTGGCTTCCTGTGGCTCAGAGAATAGACTTTAAAACAGCTCTGCTTGTGTACAAGTCTCTCCATGGCCTCGCACCAAAATATATTAGTGACATGTTAGTCCCATATGAACCAGCCTGGACTCTGAGGAGCACAGGGACTGGACTCCTGTTAGTGCCCAGAGTCAGAACTAAACATGGGGAGGCTGCTTTTCAGATTCATGCTGCTAAAATCTGGAACAATCTTCCTGAAGATGTGAGACAGGCCTCCTCTCTGACAATGTTTAAAACCAGGTTAAAGACAGTTCTGTTTAGCTGTGCATACAACTGAGGTATTTTATATTTTTAGCTTTCTTTTTAATGTTCTGTGATTATTTATGATTTTAATGCTTTCTTGTTCTGTTCAGCACGTTGAGTTGCCTTGTGTATGAATTGTGCTATATAAATAAACTTGCCTTGCCTTGCCTATCATCAAAAAATTGGTCCTCCCAATTCTTCTAGTGATACATGCTCGTTAAATAATATTTATTTTTATTTTTTTTCAAAAGTGGAGAGGGCGGTTCTTTCCTAAAAATTGTGAAAAATCCTCAAATACTTTTTTTTTTTTTTTTAGTGTTTCTAGTTTTAGTTTTTAAAATGGGATAACTGGTATTTTATTGTTTGTATTACATTTTTATTATTTCTTGTTTGTACATAATGTTTTACTTCTATTATTTTAAACATAAAGCTGACAAACCTGCATATTTGAATGTGTTATTTTTATCCATGCAGCACTTTTGAAACTTGCTTTTACAAAATATGCTTTGTAAATAACGTGGATAGGATTGTATTGGATGATGGTTTGCAACTGGGGGGGGTACGAGGGTATTTCTGTGCAGAGTTTGAATCTTTCCTTTGGGATTTCCACCAACCCAAAACATGCACAAGATGTAAAATTATCCAGCTGTGGTCTTGAGTCCGGATCCTAACCATGGCACAAGATCTGGAGAGGGGGGAAAAGCACTGTTGGATGGGTTTCTCACACCTCCCTCAGCAGGAGGCCTTCTGCTACATAGTGTTGTCAGAGAGAGGATTCGAGAGACCCCCCCCCTATCAGCTGTGATGTCACACTCAATTGGTCAGTCAGGAGTTCCATGGAGAGGGACCACTGAAAGCAGGACATGAAGACAATTCCTCCCAGTAGCTTAGAAGGACAGTTTACAGCAGGCATGTCCAAACTCAGGCCCGGCGGCTAATTGCGGCCCTCAGTGTCATTTTCTGTGGCCCTGTGCTTTGCTAACCCAAGTAGTTAGTAGTAGTAATGGTGCTAATGTAGCTGGTGAGATGGTAAAAATGTCATTCTGCCAACTTTAGCTCTCTTTACAAATATGAAATAAAACTACATTAAAAACAGAAGTATAGAATTTAACAACATGCAAAGGTGTAAAACGGTGAGATCATGGGAAAAAGGCTATTCTGGACACTTGGGGTTTGAGATATATTTTTTGTAGAAATTAGTATATATTCATGATGGATTGTCCCTCTATTCTGATTAGGTAGTGTCGTCCAGCTTCATGCGTTCCTTACCAGCATCACAATGAATTGGAGAATTGACTCTAAACAAATACACAACATTGTTTTGAGTCCCACTTCATACTTTGTGAATAGATATGGAGCACATCCAAGATTTACAACATACGTATGCGTGTCTTTGTTTTTTCCGGCCGATCGGCACCTGCGTAATGGCTGTACACTGTGGCGGTGTTTTATTGGCTCCTTTGAGGTTGGGTGAAGTCAGCCTAAGCACCTGCCATATGGAGAAAAACACGGAGCGTCTAAGAATATATCCTTGTGGAGTGACAGTGCATGGCCCAAGAGCTCCAAATTATAGTACATTTCTACACACTGCAAACTTATATTTGCTTATATTTCTGTAGCTGGCAGTTGGCTGACCTCATGTATTGTCATTTTATCTAGATTGGGTCTCTGAAAGCAGCAACAAATATTTCACCGACGTTTTGACAGGTGACTCGAGGCTGAACTTGTCCCGTTTATTAATAATAATAAATAATGATACATCACGCTCATATAGTTTGAATAAGAGGGTGGAGTCTAGTTCCCTCCCCCTCGCTGTCTGGAGGATAGTGAGGGGGAGGTTCTGGGCAGAGGGGGAGGAAGGATTTAGGTCCATTGAGGATACATTCAGGATTTATTACTGTTGAGTTTGAAAGAGTTGTGGTATGTCCATGTTTAATGTTGGAAAGGCAGTGTGTGATGGTGGAGAGGATGAGCGCCCTCGTTTGTGAACGAGAGTTATACAAGAATTATACAATAATTTATTCTTGTATAGCCCTCACAACAGTAGTTATCTCAGAGGTAACTTCCGTAGGTAAATATCACAGAGAATGCTACTTGTTTATGTCACAATGATTGAAATATGTATTGACTAATTTGTCTTATTATATGGCTCCTCACAGCAGCAGTAGAATGCTCCATTGATTTGAATGTAATTTCAAAACGTTCTACCGGTCATTATTTTCTATAACGGACCTCTAAAAACAATAATGACCGCTGCCCATGGCAACGCACTCTCTGCTTCTCTTTCAGGTAAGGGTTTCTATATGGACTTAAACATGCTGAGAAGAGGTTTTGAATTACTAAGATATTTCTTAGTATTTTTAGGGGCTGGTGCTCTGTGTACTGGGTGCAGCTCTGACTGCCACCCTCCCAACCTAGAAATGGATTAAGGAGAAGAAAATGGATGGACAGAAGATATTTCTATAATGACTTCACAATTAAACGAAAGTGTTTACAAATTGTTTTGAATCAAACAGCCCATTGTGTACCAAAAAGCTCCAGGGACATCAGGTGAGCTTTGTTTTAGTCCAATCCAATCTAATCCACTTTATTGATATAGCACATTTTATAAAAACCATGTTTCCAAAGGGCTGCAGAGATAAAAGTAACACATTAAAATATACAGGTCTGCCAGCTTTAATTAAAAAAATAAAATAAAAACAATAGAATTAAATCAAATCTATGAACAAAAAAAACAAAAAAAAACAGTTATCTATATACATAAAGAAACATAAAACTATACAAAGATGAAAACCAAACAAAAATAGAATAAATAAAATAGAGGACCACACAACTCACGCGCAACCCCCATATTGACTGGCCTCTCGGGATCCAAACAACTTATTTATTATCAAAAGAATTGTTGATTACTGCCCTTGTTTTTTATTTTTCAAAAGATTTGCTTTGGTAGATTGAACACAACATATAGTAATAACTAATCCAGCGTGCGGGTCCAACATGGAGCAGTACCAATAGTAATCAAACCGACATTGGATACTTCCGATGCTGTTAGTGCTGTTTAGGGAACTCTATCACTCCATTAGCGACTCCCTATATTTACATGAGCTATTGGCATCGGTGTGAAAAC
Source organism: Knipowitschia caucasica (assembly GCA_964034765.1). NCBI lineage: Eukaryota > Metazoa > Chordata > Actinopteri > Gobiiformes > Gobiidae > Knipowitschia > Knipowitschia caucasica. The sequence goes on from OZ035835.1 coordinate 17,874,066, forward strand.
CTCCAGCGTGTCAGCACTCCCGCTCCAATACAATTACATCGAGTGGACAGATAGACTTTCGTCCAAGGAACAATCTCCTGCTATCAAACTGTTGGATCAGCAACAATCATTAGGCTTTACTGCGGTAAATATGGCTGCACCTGACACCAGGGAGTGATATTACAGCCCGCGGTTATGTTTGAGAGCAGATCAATAAGTGAGATGGGTGGAATTATGACTTGAGTGTAATGGGGGAGTGGGGAAATGATTGGTGTCCTGGCAGCCTCTAGGAGTATGCATGGGTGTGTGTGTGTGTGTGTGTGGAACAAGTACGTACACATCGAGGTTCCTTTTCTACAGGGATTTCTACAAATAAACAGACTGAATGAGTTGTGTCGTATAAGATGTGTTTTTCAAAGCGCGGATCAGAAGGAAGGAGCAGCAGGAGATCAGTGTCCCATGTCAGGAGTCATGTGGTTATCTAGATGTTGTAGTGAATAGTATAGTTCAATACATACAACATGTCCACTGTGGTGCGGCCCTTGTGTGAAAATGAAACGCCCCTCGCTGCTTTATGGCCTTTCCGTACAGCTGTGGACCAAACTGTGTGTTATTACCACAGATAGTATGTGTGCCACCAAGTCTCCAGAGAGGTTTTTTTAACAACTTTAAACTATTAAAACTTCTAGACATTTAGGACAAGGTTCTTTTTTTGACTGTGATAGGACAATGTTCTAGTGTTAATCTTGATTATGACGGAAACGGTTAGAAAATGTCTTTTTAAAGTTAGAGGATGGACAGTATTATTATTTGTCCTATATGTTCACAGCAAGCAGTCAATAAATTAGTAGGAAGACATTTATGCCATGGTTACTTTTCTGACTGTAACAGCACATGGTTTTGTTATTAATCTTGATCATGACATACTGTAGGAAGATGGAATATTCAAACAAGTATGAGCTAAACTAATGGTTGTCACAAACTTACCAACATCTGCAGGTGGAATGAATCCATAGTGTATTTAATGAAGTCAGTACAGCAGTGTTTCTCAATCAGGGGTCCCCTCGAGCATTTAGCAGAGGGTTTCTGGACTGGTGTCAGATTCACGCTGTGGGAGCGGCCTTCCTGAAAATGTGAGACAAGCTTCTTTTCAGTGAGGATGTTCAAATTCAGGTTAGCTGTGCATACACACTGAAAAATCGTCTTAAAATGAACCTTCCTTTTGAAACGCAGGACATGAGATAACTTTCAAACCCCAAAATATTGATCAATGTAAATGCATTTAACTTTTTCTTCTCAAAACGGTTTGGTTTTCATATATTGTATGTATTTCTGGCATCTATCACATTTCTTCATCAGCGTTTTCAGATGGAAACATGAAAAAAGAGAGGAACACCCTCATTCAGCCAACCAGCTTCAGCCCAAAGGGTCAAATAGTAACTCACAGGGCGTCTGCAAATGTCACAATAACATGAAGACAGCATGGTGTGGTCTGATTCTTTATAACTGAACAGTAACATTGGTCCCAAACCAAGAAATGAGGCTAGTTTTGGCCTGTTCAGAACTAGTCAAGGTGGAACAAAACACACCCGGAACTCTGTGACCGCTTTGGATCGCAGTAAATGGTCTCAAATGTTACTGTTTTTGTTTTATGCTAGCGATAAAGTATCCCAAAATGTAGCTATTCTTCCAAGAATTGCAACATTTTCATCTGGAGTTTTGTCATAAGCCTCGGGGCGATGCCGTCATGCCCAAAGAAACCAATTCGGGCGTTCTGCTCTCCCAAAATTCCATCCACTGAGCGGCGCTGTGATCAAAAAATGACACCGTTTGTTGCCCAGTTCACTTCCGGTTGATTTCATACAATGGCGAATATGGCTCACGAAAACAACAAGCGATTGACAGTGCCTGAATTGCGTGAAAGGTTGAAGCGAAAGGGTATTTGCAGTGTGGGAAAACGAAAGGAGGAATTGTTGTTGCTAGTTCAACGAGCGGATGGTGTTTATGAAGATTTAGAAGAAGATGACAGCGAGCAGAGTGAACGAAAACGGCTGTGTGTGCGAGTGACAGATGGTAACAATGAGAATGAAGTTCAGCTAAGAGGGAAGAATGTGAATTGGACGGATGATTTGCGCGATATGCCACTAGTTAGAGACGGGAATGTATTTGCATACAGAAAATGACGAAAACACTCAACCATTTAGAGAAAATGCGCCGGGCAGAGAGAACCGGAAGTTGCGAAGGCAAGTGTTACCCATAATGCAACGCAAAATTCAGTCGCTCCCCCGCCCATCGGATGGAATTTTGGGAGAGCAGAACGCCCGAATTGAAGTCATGTGTATCATTGCATATGCGAGCACTTGGCCAGTGACGGTCCTTCATATTTGCTCAACTCTGCCGGAGAGTCACTGCTCAGTTTGATGGAAAGCACATTTGCACCGACCTCCAGCTCGTGTTTCCACTTTAGATTCTGGCTCCCACACTCGAGGCCCCCGGTCCCTGAGTCAGCACAATTACAGTGTTTATTCTCTCGAGTTTATTTGTTTCATCATCGTGGGGAGATGAAAAGAGGAGTCCAATTACAAAACACAAATCTCATACAGAAAAATTGTGCAAGAAAGGTTTGCCAATCTCCAGGCTTAAAGTTTCAAGTGGATTTGGATGTTGTGTGACAAGTAAAATAAGAGCGTCCTCAGTTTATATACGGTGTTCTTGGGGATTTCCTTTATGGCTGTTTTGTTTCAGAGGTCGCCACAGTCAATCATCTGCATGTATTTAGTTATATCCTTTGCATCCGACACGATAATGAAATAGCTTTAGAGCATGCTTTGCTCTTCCTTTTGGTCCTTTTATGTATATGCGGCTTTGGATATGATCTCAAACTAATATCAGATGTATGGAAAGATTTGATTTGCAGCCTTGTGTATCCTACGCAGCTCAGTCTCTGTATCCTCCAGCTTTTCTTTGTCTGACATGCGACAATTATTTCCATGTGTGATGTGTGTCGTGCAAACTAACAAATATGTTTTGTTAGTACTTTCAGTTTGAGCTTCACAGCAATAGTGTAGTAATGTTACCTGATGACTAAATTCATTCATTTTTGTACTGATTTTTTGTTTCGCCAACAGCAGATTAGAAAATTAAACTAAAGTCTCGTCAATTATAGTTTAACCAATGTCTATGCATGTTCATTCATGTCCATATATGTACTGGATTATGCCCTGTCCTCCTGCATTGGCAAGGAAATCTCAAACACCCAGTAAATCTCAGTAAGTTTCATAATATGTAGACTATAACTGTCGAAATAGTCTACAGTCTCTTGAGTGTTATAACAAAAATCTAGTTGTTTAATATATTGGGTATGAACCAAATAGATATAAAAGAGGACATTTAATGACACTAAACAGTTGCAAGCTACACACAGAGACAACAGAAAATAATCCATGCATACACACATGGACACATGGTGAAGAGAGAGAGAGAGGATCCACCGACAGAGAGACACCCCCATACAGTATATACTGTATATATTAGCTGTGATGTCACCTACATGTCACACTCTGCCAGGGACAAAGGGACAATTGATAGACCGTAATCAAGAAAAGTCATCCCTAAAAGAAGCCAGTGTCGCAGGTCATAAAGAGGAAGGTGAACGGTGGACGATCTGCTATGTCCTTCTCAGAAATGAAATTGTCAAGAAATGAGTGTCTAGATAACTGTTAATTATCTTCATAATCCTCATCTCTAACTCATGTGACATTTTGTACCACTCAAACTGCAAAATATGATGAAATATGAGGTCATATTTGTTGAAAATGAATGGTTTTTATCTTTATATGAGTACATTCTGACTGTCTTATTTGCCAATGGGACAAAGCCATTGCATTTTTTTCTCATTCCAAGGGAGACATTTCTTTTATCTTTTTATAACAAGATTATTTTTCTTGTCCCATCGGCAAATATTCTTTTAAGGCAGTCAAAATGTTCCCAGATTAAGACAGATTTTGCCAAATTTGAGCAGTTTGGTACTTATTTTTCAACACTTGTTGCAGTGATATGTGACATTTTTCATTGTAGGAGACCAGAACTAACTTGTGTTTTTCATATGCGCAGGCTGGTGGTTCGTCAGCACAGCAGAGGAGCAGGGCTGGGTCCCCGCCACCTATCTGAACTCACAATGCGGCACACGCGACGACTTGGAGCTCGGTGCCTCCAAATCCGGAGAAGGTAAAAAAGCCCTTTTCAAACCCTCCCCTTTCCCTTCCCCTGCAGACGAGACAGCCACACAGACACTGCCCTGCCCTGGAGTGCACTGTAATCTGCGACAAAATGGGACAAATTCATCTGGAGCTCCTTCTCTCCGTCTTGGCTTCTCTGAACAAGATGCCCTCAGTTGAAAATGAGGCTTGGGTAAACTTCGAGGTGGAGCGCGAGACCACAAAACCACTGAAAACTGTATTCTGTTTACTAACGGACCGTACCAGACCCAGAGATGCTGCCTTCTCTCTCTCTTTCATAAAGGATCTGTGTGTGACCAGGCAACAGGAAAAGCAAATCTGCATTTTCCCTAACTCAGCATTCATTTATATGAGTTGTTAATGGAAGCAATATTGACAGGCCGTTTAGCGTCGGCCTGTCAGAGAAGGCCTGGGTTTTGTAGCTAGTGCGAGACGTTGGAAGTTTACCAGTCGAAAAAAAAAACGCTCTTAAGTGTGTTAGAAAAACATGAGATTATTGGATAACGTGGTGTGTCAGCAAAGACGCCAACAATTTTCAAAAGGATGTTATCACGTTTTACATAATGCAGACCGGACTTGGGTCACGCATTAAATCCAGTTTTGTTTAAACATATTTTGGCTGAGAATTGCGGAGATTGGCGCCTTGTTGAGGGGAATACAATTATTTTATGACATTACAACATTGCAAAGTTCCCCCCAACAAGCAAGAAAGCCAGCACTGGCTCCGAACACAAGCATTAATTGTAAACACATTTATTATTCCTTCTATGCCAGCGACAATTACCGAAAAGCCAAGATGTTTTTGTTGATTAATTAGCCAAATTTTTTTTTTTAGCAGCCTTTTTTGACTCTTCATAGGACTCCATTGTTCTGATAGTGTTTGCATTGTGCTCTGCAAAGAACTGGGGGTATGAAAATAATTACTCCCCCTTTCATAACATTCACAACAAAACTTTTTTTCCAGCCGTGTGGCCAGCATAAATGCAACTGTACGTTCTGAAGCTGGCCGTAACGGTGAATCCCATTGGCCTTGTATATCCAACCTCACTATTTGTTGAAAACGTTTTTTGTTTGTTTTTTTGTTGTTTTTTTACAACCTATACATTATTCCACTTGGGATCTCCACTCGACAAACGAACGCACAACTACACCCAGGTTCTATTAACTGTTGTGAGAGATAGCGAGGCCGGCTTTCAGCGTAGATCCGTAAAGAAAACACAATATGTCTGTGTGTAATTATCGCGAACGTGTCTCGCCTGCAGGAATGACATGATGGCGCGGCAAAGGGGAGATTCTTCATATTTCACGCCACTTCAGCCCAAAAGCTGTGAAATTTGCTGAAAGCTGCAAATGTAAACTTGCTTTTTTTCCATATTGCAGAGTAAGCATTGGGGCCCCCGCCTTGATAGAACAATAAATCTAATGTTTAGGCTCGAAGGCAAATACATTCATAAAACATTTCAAACTGTTTGGAAAGAGCAGGCAGAGGCGTCGCTCTTGAATCTTTTAATCAAATTTGACCTTTTCAAGTTTATTCTTGTGGGTGGGCTGTAGTCTGATGAATGCAAATGTATCCAGGACAACACCACCTGAGACTCGGCACCAGTTTGGAGAAAGAAAGAATGGATAGTACCGTGGTTCGTTGCCTCCAATAATGTATGTTTCAGAGCCTGGCAATATCGCAATACAGCAGACTTTTAATGTTATACTATATATTTCTAAACGATGCAAAATGGTTGAGTTAAACATAGAGGCTTTTAGCTCCTTTTTTAGTTTCCTCAACCATTTGGTAGATCACCTTTTGAGTCGCTACATCTACTTGAAGCTTGGAACTTGGAAATGTCCCCTTTTTTTGCATCTCACTGGGTTTTAGGCACTTTTGTCATCAAACTGCATCTCATCCATTTGGTAAAGGCCTATCATTAAAAAATAAGGGTGTTATTAGTGTTATTAGTGCTCCTACATCTTGAAAAAAAAATCAAAAAAAAGAAAAATGTTGTATGTTAAAGGGTTAAACAACAGTACAAAACAAAGATGCTTTTATATTTTATCTGTTGAAGATTAAATGAGTCTAGTTGACGTTGGTTGGATGGATGGGCTTATGGCAGGGAGTAGTAGCCTCACTTCTGTCAGTGTGCCCCAGGGCAGCTGTGGCTAGAGTAGTAGTTTATCACCACCGTGTTTGGAGTCAATAAATAATAACAGTTTTGAGAAGATCTATTTCAAAGTAATGCATCATCATTTCATTTCTGTATATTGGAACATATTTTGGTCTTTTTTATATAGATGCAAAGTAAAAAGTAGAAACAGGATAAACAAGAGAATGGCTTGTATATATATTGTATTCTGTTTTCTATGATTGATGCTTTACATTGGTCAAACCATCGCAGTCATAAAGTCATAAAGTAATGAAGGAAAAGCTCTGACTCTTCCTTCCGTACTGTAGAAAAACAGAAGACGCTACAGATTTCAGATTGAGAATAGAAAGTCCTCTCTGTAATGTCCCATCTGCCGCTCTAATTGAGTGGCATCCCTGCAGACGCAATGTGGGCGCCAGATGCTGGAGGATGAGAAAACCACGGAAAACAGCTTTGTAATTAAAACGCACACAGAACGTCTTTAACACTTCCTCTATAACCTCCACTCATCCGTGCACCTGTTCAGCCATCCTCCATGTCGTGCATCTCATCTGACGAGGGTGATGTCACATTTTACATTAAGATAACTGTGAGGGGAGAAACACCGGCGTCTAACTATTGTTCAGGATCTTTTCCACTCGACAGCAGTGAAATCCGACTATTTTTCATCTATTTCAGAAATCCATATCAAAATCAGACGTGTGAAAAGATGATGGTACTCATTGTTGTGGGGAAAGTAAAGTATGTTGTTAGTATTAATGACCTATTTCAGCAGTGTGTTCATTCAAAAGTCCACAGCAGATAAACTAGACTGGTAAAAAAAAAAAAAAATTGTCGTACAAAACACAAAGATTCACACTTTTGGAAACACCTACAGTATATATATCAACTTTGAGCATAAGAAGACGATCCTTTTAAGGTTTTGATTTATATTTAAGATAAGAAAATGGCAGTAGTTTTGATTCATGTCCTTCTTGACTCGACTGTAAATTGGATTTTAAAGTGGAATGAGCATACAGTGTGTTTTACTCTACCTAAACATTGCCCAAATATTGTTTTTAATCTGCTGAGATTGATATACATACAGTTTAATGCAAACACATGTTTTGTCTGCAGCACAGGACTTTAGTGTTATCAGATTTGCAGTAAAATTGTAATTTTGGTTATTAGTCTTGTAGCTCTTGAGTTGAACTTGTGACCTGAAGAAATAAATGTCTTGATTAAAGCTGGGATCCATACATTTAATTGGTTTACAAGTTTGTGATAAAATTAATTTAACTCGTTCATCACTCTCAGAATGGTTGGGTTCTATATAGTTTTCACATGCATGTTTGTCTAGGCCTTCGTCACATCAGCTCAGCTTTTTCACACAGAAAAGTAAAAAGGAGAGGACCACCCTCACTCAGCCCAAAATATCAAAAATAAAAGTTTTGTTTTGCATTATTATAATAAAATTAACATCCTACTCATGTGCTCGTCTGTGCGATAACGATCACCCTAACACTGATACATCCCTGTCTGTGCATCCTCTAACATGCGTCTGTGTGTGTCTCTGTCTGTGTGTCTCTGTGTGTGTGTCTTCCATTCTGTGTGGTCATGTCAGTCCCTAAGAGACAAAAGGCTCACCTGAAGAGGCTGGACCGCAGGTGGACTCTGGGCGGGGTCATCAGCCGGCAGCAGAGCCGAGGTGAAACACCCATAACCTTCATTCATCTTAAATGTGACGTCCGCTTCTCACCTGTGTCCTGTGTTCAGCTAACCATGTGTGCCATGTTTACCATGTTTACCATGTGTACCATGTTTGTGTGTCGGCCTGAATGTAGTAACATCATCACTGGGTCTTTGGGATTTCAATTACATGTAAAGTAGTTGGTGTTTTTTTCCGTACAAATGAAAAAACAGAGAAATGGTAAGATTAAGAGATCCCATTATTCGTCTCACAGTGGGGAAATTTCAGTTTTACAGAACGGAAGGAATGAGGAGCACACAACACAAGATAAATGAATACATCTATACTGAAATTAAACAAAATCAATCCCTATCTTTAGCATAATAAAGAAGTAAGAATGACATATAAATTCTCCGACTTAAGCAAAGAAGTACGTACAAAGTCTCTATCTTTAGCATAATAGAGAAGCAACAAACTACTGTTTGTATATGAATATTTGAGGTCACACAAGCAAAAACATTACATGGGAAAATACCTGGTTCTGTTCTGCATATTACGATCGTCTATGACCTCTGCGGCTTTTATATGGTTCATAGGAAACTATTAGATTGAGCCCCCTTGTAGCCCGTAGCCCTTAGCCCCGCCCCTTTAAAAAGCGCTGCTCCTCTGCAGTGAAAATATAACCTTGTGATGCGGTTATATTTTCACAGTTGAGCACAAATGGCTGTGCGAGTCTGCTGTATCGTCCACATACAGTATCACATATACAGAGCAAATGTTGTGAAAGAAAGTATGTTAAACCCAGGGGGAGGGGCGAGGTGTTTCTTGCTGAAAACATCCTTGTTTGAGTAAATGACGAGGGAAAACAACTAAAACATGGCAAAAAGCTGCGACAAGTTGATGTTTAGGTTATGTCTCCTTTAATCAGGTGTCCTTGTGAATGAGAGCAGAGCTTAAAGGCCAAATCACTCTTGAAAGGAAGCAGCTGCTTTAAGTTAAATGCATAATGAGTTTAAGGGGGTCAACTGTAAGAAAGAAGTTTATGTGAATAGAACAACAATTAATGAATGCACAATATCTAACTTACACTGCAAAAAGTAAAAAAGGGGCAAATATCAGTCAAAGATTACTCAAATTGGAACAGAATGCATATTATTTTGAGCACATTTTGACTGCCTTACAGTATAATAAGAATTGCCAATGGGACAAGCAAAACTGTCTTGTTTTTAAAAAGATAATTGTGGTAATGAAAAAAAAATCTAAGATATAAAATGTATTTGCCATTTGCAGTAAAACCACATTGGAAAAACTGTGCAAGACTACCCCAGTGTGCACCACTTCTTGGAAAAAATACTAAATGGCTTTGTCTTATTGGGAATCTTGTCAGAATGTACTCAAATGAATATAAAAATCACTTGATTCAAGTACGTTCTCATTTTTTGCAGTGTATCTATTAGACACAAACATACAATTATGAACTTAGTGTATATATATATATTTATTTATAAAACCATCAGCGTATGTCCTGGTGACTTCTGTAAAGATAACTGGTGAGAAACAAACAGATCTCAGCAGCATAATTGCAGTCCTTATCAAGTCCGGCCTTTTCCGTCACACAAGATGCTGCTGGACACATGACAGGAGGACTGCGGACAGGCTATTGAGTTCACCCAGCCTGTGCTTTGGCAGGCATTCCTAGAAAACCTCTCTGGACTGGAGCTGTTTCCACCCTGGGCCTGAAACACTGCCTTGTGTGCGAGACAAAAATGACTGATGTTTTGCTGAGTGCACAGAAATCCTTTATAACTGTGATGCCGGCGATGCATGTTGTGGTTAGCATAGCATCTGATTCAGAGTTTCCCTTCACTGCACTGCTGGAGATTGTTTGAAAGAGGCTGGTCGGGGTAAAAGCGTTCTACCAGCCGGAACAAGAAAGATTACAAAAAAAAAGGGAAAAAATAAAGTGCACGAAAATATTCTATGCCCATGCAGCAGACTGGAGGGTTATTTTTTTTGCTGGGGTAAGGGAAAGGCTGCCCACACACACCACTAAACATCCAAGACAAATGGACTTTTTCTTGACCAAACCGGGGGATGGAACTTTGGAACTTTGGAGACGCCACGCTTTGGGCTCTGAACGCGCCTCTTCTCCGGCGAGTGTGTGTCTTTGTTTACGCAGGAATGGGCCGTAATGACAGGAAGCGACTGCCCCATGGCCTTGTGGGAATGTTTAAATCAGCAGGAGCTCAATTATGCAGCGCGTCAGGCTGTCAGCAGGCCAAGGACCGCGTCAGGCCTGTCCTAATGAACAGCAGAGGGATTAGGACGAGCCGGAAACGTAATATGGTACTAGTTAAGTTGAGAGATTCTTTATACGTCCCACAGAGGGGAAATTTCAGTGTTGCAGAGCACATACAGGACAGTAGTAAGAGCACACAGGGACACAATGTACAATATAAGTAGCTATGTTTCTTAGCTAGCTGTAAATGCTTCAATATCAATATATCTATTAATATATCAAATTAAAATCAAATCAGTTTTATTTGTATCGCCCGAAATCGTAGGGCCGTCACAGAACCGCCAACTCCAGGGAGTCGGGGTTTCGAGTACCACCAGTGCGTTCATGAAACAGAGGGACAACAGGTGAACAGCAATTCACAAACCAAATTTATGAATGTAATAAAAATTAACAGTGAAAACGAGATCTATTTATCCTTCAGTCCGTGGATGTGACGGGTTAAAAACAGATTAAAATAGTCAGTTGGGAAAAAAAAAGGTTTGGTGCATCAGACAGTCATTTAAAGTGCATTCACAACAGTGCATTATATACTGTAGAGTAGAGTTACAGTATATACATATAGTGACATTCTGAAGTGGTCCTATTGCACATTGCACATGATTGAAGTATTGACTTATTAACAGATGAATGACATGCACAGGCTCGTTGTGGATTAGTGGAAAGGAAATAGTTAGCGTTTTTGTTATAGCTGCATATTGGTTTACTTAGAGTAATATAATAAATGTACTATTGGGTAAAGACTGCTATTTTTTGAGACAATGTTGCAGCCGCTCAGTGATTATTGGCTTCTTTTGACCACAACGTGTTTTGTAATAGTAGCTCTGGAGATCTTTACATGAGAACAAGCACGTTATTCTGAGAAAAGACACACAAGACGCTCCATCTAGTATTTTCAATGGTAGCGTTTATTTGTACAGCAGTTTATACACAAGGACATTTTTGGTTTCAAAAGAAGAAACATTAAAATAAATAATTTCAGTGCATTAAAAAGAGTGAAGAAATACAAACCTCGAACCAGCTATTTAATAATTTGTGTAGGTGCCATTCACCCACTAATAGCTGGGATCAGACCGTCGTGAGACAGGTTAGTTTGACCCTACTGATGATGTGTTGTTGCAATAGTAATGCTGCTACTGTGGCTCAGTTGGTAGAGCATTGGCCTTTGAGCCTGAAGGTCGTGGGTTCGAGCCCACCACGAGACCTTCTCCACCAACTCCCACTGATGTCTGCTGTCGTTGTGTTCTTGGGCAAGACACTTAACCCCACTTTGCCTAAAGCCCCTGCTGAAAGACCAAGGCTATGCCATAGAGCAGCCGTCCTCTTGTGGACTCACCACCTGCAGGAGGATCAGTGAGGGGCTGGTGCTTTGTGTACTGGTGGAATATCTGACCACCCCCCGCCCCCGACCCAGAAATGGATTAAGGGGTAGAAAATTGATGGATGGATGGAATATGAAATTCTTCAGTTTGCAGAGTTAAACAGAAGTGTTTTGAACCCAGATTTGAACATTATCAGAGTAGAAGCCTGTCTCACGGTTCCAGATTTTAGCTGCATAAATCTGAAACGCTGCCTCCTCATGTTTATTCCTGACTCTGGCCCCAGTAGGAGGCCAGTCCCTGTGCTACATCTGTGACACTAACATGTCACTGATGTACTTTGGTGCGAGGCCATGGAGAGACTTGTACACAAGCAGGGTACAAACTTCAAAACATACTAATAACAATATTATTATTTGGTTTATTTGAGTTAGACACAGAAAACATAGACAAACTGTCATACAGTAGTCTGATGCATGAATCTTGTTGCTTTTAGACATAGCTAATTTGCAGCATTTGTCCCTAGAATTGTTATTAACAATGATACATTTTACTTTGTTTTTCCCTGTATTCTTCATTAAACCATTCTTAAATATGCACCGCAGTGTTTGTATTGCAAGTGACAAAAAATAATGATTCATGAGGTCTTTTTATACAAAATGATTATTAAGTTCCATACAAAATAGAGATTAAATGAATTCAGTTATAAGTCTATATTTGAGTTTCTAACCACTATTGCACATACAGTATGACTTTCTTTCCAACCATAGAGTAGATATTTACTGCATGTATCTACTCTGTTATAAAGTGCATTTTGTTTCATAAAACTTTATTGGCAAAACTGATTCAAAAGTGTTCGCCAAGGAGTCTTTATGCACAGAACTTTTACTGTTACAGCTGGAGGACGCGCTGCCAGGAAGAACAATAACTCTGACATGTTTTATCTCCTGTAGAAAAAGAGATACACATCCATTAAATTATTACAATTAATCAAAAGAAAAGGAAATTACACTTTTTTGCCATCATTTTGATTAATTTGAGGTATTTTTAGAGCATTCCTCAATGTATCAACAGACCTGGGGTTGTTTTAGATCCATCCACTCTATTAGCAAAAACTAGCCAATTAATAAAAAATACTATCAAATAAAGGTATTATTTCTCATATGTACACAATGTATTTAAGTAAAACACCTCACTATGTTTATTAAAAGCCAAAAATAACATGGCATAGTTATTCTTTAATGCTCACATTTCATTGCCTGATCTGACTTAGTGTTGGGCTAAAAGTGAAATTGGATTTTTCTTGTACTTTTTTGACAGAAGAGAAGTACGTAACGGTGCAGCCCTACTCCAGTGAGGGCAAAGATGAAATTGCTTTTGAGAAAGGGGTCATAGTGGAAGTCATTCAGAAAAACCTGGAAGGCTGGTGGTTCATCCGGTAAGTTTCACACCACTTCAAGCCACATGTCTGATCTTTAATACAACTCATGTTCCATTTTGATTCTCAGATACCAGGACAAAGAGGGGTGGGCTCCGGCTTCTTACCTAAAGAAAGCCAAAGATGACCTCAGCCCGCGGACTAAGAAACCGGTCGCAGGCCCGGTGGAAATCATCGGTAACATCATGGAGATTAGCAACCTGCTCAACAAGAAGGCATCTAGTGAGAAAGACGTCCAGACTGAAGCTGTCCCAGAGAGCCCCCAGGTGGCCAAGAAGGAGATCAGCCTGCCCATGCCCTGTCCAGAGTCCAGTCCCAGCAACAGCCAATCAGAGGCCAAGACCAAAACGGAGCCGCCTTCACCTGCCGTAGCTCGCGTCGCTCCCCATTGTGTGGAGATAGGTTAGCTGTTTTTTGTGTCTTTCAATGCTCTCAATACTTCTTACTTAAAGGCCATTCATACATTCATGATAACTTCCAAAGTATTCAAATATAATGAAAAATAAACTAGCATTGATAAATAACTGTTTTCAATTGACAAAATTGGTCATTGTACCGTGCTGTACTAATAAAACCCAAATGTGAAACAGTTAAACAAATAACTCTATGTTCTATTTTGTGTTTTACAGGATCTCCGGTTCTCAGGCAAAAACCTCCCCCACGAAGAGACGCCACATTGGTAAGGCTTTTATTCTCTTTTTCTTTTTTACAATTTATTACCCAACATGATATACTATGGCATGGGTGAATGCTGTGTTCTGTTGATAATGATTCCGTGTACAATTTTGCACTTTAGGGATTCCAGCTGCCGTCCCCACCAGAGGCCCCAACAGTTGAAGCCGAGTACTACACCATTGCAGAGTTCCAGTCCTGCATATCGGATGGCATCAGTTTCAATGGAGGGCAGAAAGCAGATGTAAGTCTACTCTGGTATCGAGAATAAATACAGTAAAGAGTTGTCAATAACCTTATGTGTGACTTTAGGTGATTGAGAAGAATTCAGGAGGCTGGTGGTATGTGCAGATAGGAGAAAAGGAAGGATGGGCTCCATGTTCGTACATTGACAAACGCAAAAAGCCAAATCTGAACCGCAGGACAAGCACCCTGTGTCGGCCCAAAGTCCCCCCACCCGCCCCGCCGGTCAAAAAGCAAGATTCAGTAGAGACTGCTCCTCCGAGTAGCCCAGGATCCGAAGCTCCGGAGTCTCCTGTTTCTCCCAACAGACCGGTCTATGAAGAACCAGAGTATGATGTCCCTGCCATTGGCGATTTAGACCTCGAGTCTGAGTTTGAGTTTCTGAGAGGAGAAGGGTCCTTGGTGGATACAAAAATGGAGGACACTTTATCAGAAAGGGGATCTCAACCTTCTTCTAAGCCCTCCCCGGCTTCCTCCCTTCACAGTGCCTCCTTTAAGATGGGCGAGTCGTTTGAAGATAGCCAAGAGGCCGAAGCTGAGAAAGAGTGCATCTATGAGAATGACGGCTTTTGGCCGTTCCGCGAGACTCCAGAACGTCAGTGCAGTCGGGATTCTAATTCCTCCAAGACAAGTGTTTTGTCTGATTCCGGCAAGACCGCTTCTACCCTCAATCCTTCACCCGGAGGATGGAAACCTGCCAGCAGCAAACTCAAGATCGATCTAAATGGGAGTCCCTTTATAAAGTCTGAGGATGCACCCAGCCCGAAATCGGTCTCAACAGAGTCGACACCAAAAAAGGATAAAGAAGCAAACAGGGAATCTCTGTCCACGAAGGCGTCTGCGAAGCTCAAACCAGTGGTGAGGCCTAAGCCACAGATGGCCAAATCTGTGAGTGCTGAAAAGATGGACATCAGTACTTTGAGAAGACAGCTGCGTCCAACAGGGCAGCTCAAAAATGGCAACAAAACATCTAAAGGGGAAGACTCTGAGACTGCATCTGTGATTTCATCTGAGGATTCCTTCTCCTCCCAAAGTACGTCTGATCTCTCCTCCAACTATTCCAAAGGAAGCAGGGGTGACTCCGATCTGGAAGGGTGCATGCAATATCGCACCACAGATCCCTATGAAAAAGTGCAAGAGTCTGAGCTCAGCTTCCCCGCAGGAGTGGAGGTGGAAGTGCTGGAGAAGCAGGAAAGTGGCTGGTGGTACATTCGTTGGGGCGACAATGAAGGTTGGGCCCCTACATACTACCTGGAACCAGTCAGACAACAAGACGACATGGTGGGATCTGAATCAGATGGCTCGCCCACAAAAAGTCTCAGCAAATCCAATAGTCTGGAGAAGAATGAACAAAGAGTCCAAGCTTTGAACAACATCAACCAAAATTTGAAGAAAGTCACTCCACCTATTCCTTCAAAACCTCCTGGTGGCTTCACCAAACCTTTAGGATTGTTTGGTGCATCCAAAAAACAAAATAGCAGCAAGCAGCAGCAGGTGGTCAGACCCCAGTCTGTCTTCATATCGGCCCCGATAATGGATGGTCCCAGTCCTGTCAGCTCCTTGAGAAGAAATGAGTCTTTGAATTCAACAGACCATCCGCGTGTTAGTCCTACAGTGCGTCGAAATGCTTCATTTGGCACTGTTCCCCGCAATCTCACCCCAAACATCACTCTTCCAAACAGGTACAGGTCAGGTAATGGCAGCTCTGAATCTCTCAGCCAAAGTTCTCAGAAGAATTCGGTTCCCATTTCTACCGTTAAACCAAAACCACACATCATCCACAACAACCTAAGGGATTTGTATGTGTCTATTGCGGATTACCATGGCGACGAGGAAACTATGGGATTTCCCGAGGGCACATCTTTGGAAGTTCTTGACCGGAATCCAAATGGTTGGTGGTACTGCAAAGTCCTGGACAGTGGCCGACCAAGGAAAGGATGGGTCCCGTCAAATTACCTCGAGAAGAAGCACTAGCACTCATGTTCGGAGCTGGAAGAACTCTTTTAACATGCGTGTTAAGACTACTTTAACAGATTCATTTATTTTATGAAGACCATTAAATGTGCTAAATACAGATTCTGTTCCCGGTACCTGTGCCAAAGCGATCAGCCAGATCAGATTATGAGCGTTAAATGAAGTGGGACATCTGGGAAAGTGCGTTGGTAGTGATGGAGGCCTGTAGAATTAGTGTCGGAGCATGTTGGGACAAGCCAAAGAGAAAAGCGGAAAGTGGGGAAGGATGCTGTCATCGGGCGAACCTTAACTTGAAACAAGATGTCTGAAAATGTTTTTATGTACAACTTATTACGTCTGTCTTTTTATAAAGGCATTTAAAGCTTTCTGCATGTTTGAAAGGATCCATTATACTGACTAGGCCTCAGGCTGTTAAACTAAGCAATTTTCTACTCCCTTTTATGAAGACATCTAAATGTCGTCAAAGCTTTTCATGTTAGTCTTGTGTGGCGCTTGATTGCATGTTTTTATACTCCTGTCCTTTTGTGATATATCTTACCCATTTTATGTGTCTGTCATCAATGCAACAAAACAAGCATCTTAAACTGTGGCAATATTTTCAGAAAAACTTCCAATTATTTGGGACACTCATTTCAGAATCTATTTATTCTCAATCTAATGACATAATGCAATAGAGGCATTTAATTGTCATAACTTTATCCTATAATATTTTGAAATTTCTGCTGGGCAGTAATTTTGACAAACGTTAATCTTTCAGCTGCTGCAGTAATTGCGATGCTTGCTCAGATTTGCTGTTAACTGTGCAACCAAAAATGTTAACAGAGGTTTCTAAAGATCGAAGTAAATAAATGCACTTTTTAAGGAATGTTATTGTTTGGCTCCGTCTGTTAATGATGCTTACGTTATGCATATGTCAAGTTAGACTACATATTCCCCAAAACAGAGCCGACCCTTGTAAGCTGTTCAAATGAGTTTCCTCCAGAGTGAGTGAGTAACTCGGTCACATGGGAGGAGCTCGGAGTAGAGCTGTTTCTTCTCCACGTCGTGAGGAGCCGGTGGAAGTGACTCAGGCATCTGTTTGGGATGCCTCCTAGACATCCTCCCCTGCTGCCACTGTGACCTGGCAACGAATAAATGGATGGATGGCGAGGGTAATAATGAATATTGGATGTTAAATCTAATTATGGATTTCAGCAGTAGATGTGATTCAGGCTGAGGTTTTTCTATGAGGACCAAAGCTCATCTGATTAACTTAGCTGAATTCACAGTAGAAATGTGAGAAAACGCCATTGTTTTTTTTATGAATGAATGTTTAAATTAGAAATGTGTATTGTATGTAAATAGTCTGGGTAATAGTCTAACCCTAAACCTACTCAACAAAGTGATTTTATCCATACATTCTTTATGGTGATGTCATGACATTCATATTACATAACATATTTAGTATATACGGTTTCCAGTCACGTCCATAATGAGTCTCCCAGGTTAAACATAACCTCATTTAGCTCATTACCACAGTGCACAGACATGCTCAGGCTTATTCTCCACGCTGTATGCTTTTAAATGCCTTTTCAGTTGTCAATGTCTTTTGGCGTCTCCTGGGAACTCACTTATGCATTATTTCTTATATCCCTAAAGCTGCTCAGGTAGGTCCCTAACTGCATACACAAGGATTCACTTGGGAACCTGAGACTTTTGTGTGGCTGCTGCTGGAACGGCTGTTTGCAAATGATAGTTAAAATCAAATCATCGTCTGGGGAATAGAGTACAGATGGATGTCGGCTATAATACATGTTTTTAATGCGTGCCAATTACAAGTCATTATCACTGGCAATATTAGGCTCTCATTTGTGTTGATTTAATAGGTTTCATGGTTGAGGGGTCTGCATGGACTGCACTACTGAACTTGTTTACATCCAATAGGAATAAAAACTATACCGAAGTCTTTCAGCAGCTGGGTGACAAATTAGTTCATGCTCTCCTGGCTCAACACCTCTCTTGTTCTTTCTAACCGTAAATGCTGCCATTGGCTTTGCTTGGCCCGCACATTAGCTTTTGGTTCACTCGCCATTCATTTTGTGGTCATTTGGTGCCTACCTAATTAGCCTTTAATTGACAAAGCAAGAGGTAAGGGCTGTAATATTGTCGCCGTTAGCCTTAATCATAAAAAATACAAATCAAACCGGTGATATAATGTAGTTTCCAAATGTTATGGTGAGGCGAGGGAATGCATCTTAATAGCATTACCTCCCACAGAATATCTTAAGTGAAAAACAGACATGGACCACAACTTTAACGACGCATGACTAATGAGTGATCATCTTAGTGGGTTTTGGGCTGTGGTTGTGGTCTGTCTACACACCATCCAGTAAATGTATTGATGTAAGATGGTGTAATTTATGAGCCATGTGAGATCATCGAGGGCATCCAGGTTAGAAGTAAATGTGTGTAAGAAGCAGAGGTTGCAGGTTTTTCATTTTTTGGGGAACTCCAGATCACGACCTGGATCGTGGGAGTAGCTGAATATTTTTTTGAGGTGAGGTAAGAACCAGTGCCGGTCCTAGCTTTCGGGGGACCCCATGCAAAGTGTATTTCAGTGCCTCTCTTCTAATGAGTTCATATGATGGGTCACATTTCAACATGGAACACAGACAATGGCATCGCCTTGAATGTCGCCCAGAAAGGGACAATGTGTGCCAGAAGTAATAGTAGAAGTTAGAAGTCAATACAAATAGGTGACCCCTTCTATTTTTTTAAGGAAATATCTGTTAATATCAAATGAGTTTCATGTTGTGGGGCATTGTTGGTGACCTTGGCTCATGAATGGGAACTGTAGATCCTCGGGGCTGAATAACCATGTCTTCCCGTTTATATATAAATCATGGGACATCTTAATGGTCCTAATTGATCAGTTTGAAAAGTATATGGAACGTATATCAAATATGAGAATTGGCTTGAATAGGAAGATTTAAAACGCAGGATGAAATATGGCTGAATGGGTATTGTTTACAAAGTCTATATTTTTTGTTTTTCATTTTACCATCTTCTCCAATTTTGGTGGATTTTGTTTTAAGGTCCATCGCACAACTGTTTTCCGACGGCTCTGCTATCTGTTGTTTGCTAATTTGTCATATTATTTTTGGACTGCCACTCGGAATGATTAAAATTCTTAATCATTCAAAATTAGAATTCTATTCTTCAATCATGGATGATCCCCCCCCACACACACACACACACACTCACTGACAAGTAATTACCAAATGTTGTAAAAATCAGACCTTTTCTTCAGCTGTAGAACACAGTTTAACCTGCAAACGTGTGAGATAGATCCACGTGAGCCACCATTTGACGTTTTGAGATGATTGGATAAGAGAGGATGCTTTTCTCTTTTTCTCTCAAAGAAAGCTGATCTAAACATGTGACAAAGGACAAAGCTACATGCATGTGGAAACTAGTGATAGAACCAAACTAGTCACAATCAAGAACTATAGTGCGATTGTATCAAATAGTTCAGTTTTGTTGTTGTTTGAAAGTTGGGTACCCCAGCTTTAAATGTGTTGCGACATCATGTGTAATATACGTTTTGTGTAGTTAGAAACGAGCTGGAACTCCACATTGCCTTCCCGGACACGGCCACATGGGGGCAGCAGCACTCAGCATCTCCCGTCTCTGCAGAAAGAGAGAGATGGCCGTCACATCAGGGCCAATTACAGCGCGCCAGGATAGACTTTCCCAATTGATATGTTGAACTATGAACAGAGTCGTACTTTGGAACGTAATTACCTTTCTGCTCACAGTTTTTCCCACCTCGATGCCGCAAATCCAACACGCACCAACAAAGATTTTTACATCAGAAACCTCTCCAAAAAAGCTTAAGCCTTGTGTTGAACAGAGGAACCAAACCAAGGCGGAATCATTTGAAATGCGTGGTCCATTCAAAGCATTTCTGGAATACAAATATGGCATTCTGTTGTACGCAGATGAGTGAGACGCATGAGTTAATTCCAACAGATGCACATGTCAAAGACTTCACTGGAGACATGCCTTCTGCGCAATGAGCTGTATACTCCTGCATATATTTATTGAGAGATTAAGAGATTCCACAGTGGGGAAATGTCAGTGTTGCATCACAAGTTACAGAAGAATAGGAAAGAGGGGCACACACAGGATAATTGAATATTAAATTTAGCACGATCCTATTTAAATCTCTTGCTTAAGAGAAGCAAGAAACATGAAGTATGAATAAAATAATGCACATAAGGTATAAACTTGTATATAATGCAAATAAGTATGTGTGTTAAAATCTAGTGCAAGAAAATGTCATGGGGGCTAGCTCTGGGGGTTCAATACTGGCGGCACGGTGGCTGAGTGGATAGCACTCTCGCCTCTCAGCAAGAAGGTCCTGGGTTCGAATCCCGGTCGGACCAGGGCCTTTCTGAGTGGAGTTTGCATGTTCTCCCCGTGTCTGCGTAGGTTTCCTCCGGGTACTCCGGTTTCCCCTACCACTAAAAATATGTCCAATAGTTCTAGCATGCGCCTCCTGTACTGGCGACCCCGCTCCCATCTCTGTGTGGAGTGAGAGACAAATGCCCAAAAAAATTAACAATTGTAAACCGCTTTGAGACTCAGATCTGCAGTGAAAAGGCGGTATATAAATAAAGATTACTTACTTACTCACAGTGATGGAACTACTACATGTTAGCAGAATGAGGGTCTGGGCCAAAAGTGACACAGTAGTAAGTGACAGTGGACCCGAGGCCCCATATTGCACATTCTATTATTATTGCACATTCTTGTACAGATGCTTTTGACATGTGAGGTCAGGTCGCCAGTGTTCATCAGCCTTCATTTTTCATTGTACAGTCTGAACACATTCAACAAGTGATTTTCTTCCATAACGGCGTGTGTAAAAGTGTTTCACGGTTCTATTGCTCTGTGTTGAATTTGCGCGAGTGTTGGGCTGTGCGTAAAAAGCCACGCTGTGCATCAGGAGCCAGGCCCCTGATGTCACGTAGTAAATAACAGATGATGTTTGCGCAGCTCTGTCCTCATACCAGACCCCGAAACATTCTCCAGTGACTTATGGCTGTTTACTAAAAGCCCATGTCTTTGTTATTCATTGTGCAGTACTAGTAAGACCTGTGTGTGTGCGTTTGCGTGTGTGCGTGTGTGTGTGTGTGAGTGTGTGTGTCTGTGTGTTGTATCCTGCTGCTGGAGTGAGGAGAACTTGAGGAATGTCTGGTGTGTAATGGACACAACTTTTACTGGTGTAGTTTATATAAGTTCAGCTTTTGTTTAAACAGAGCTAAGAGGTAAATGACTATACAGATACATGACATTCTTTAAGGAATGACAAACACAGGAACATCAAACAGAAAGGATATCCCACAGAATTCTTTATTTTAAAAAATGTATTTGCTACAAAAATAACAATAATGTGAAGTTAAGCTGTGCAGGGTCTGGTCAGTACTATGATGGGAGACCTCTGGGAACAGCAGGTTCCATGTGGCGGCCATCTGTCTTTGCGTTCTGCACTTCACCCACGTTGCCCAGAATGAGCCTGGTGTGTGCGAATGCTTGGTGGTGGTCGAAGGGCGATTTGACACATTCAACCACTAACTTCTGTCAGTGTGCCCCAGGGCAGATGTGGCTGCAATACTAGTTTATCACCACTGTTTATGGACTGAACGAATAATGTGAACCGTCACTGTATTTTGGTTGAAAAATCGACCAACCATGTTTTTTGTGAAAAAGTCTCTTTGAAACATTTAAACAACATGACACTGTTCTTTGCCAATGTTTCATTCTGGCACAGAACATGATTTTGAAACATCTTAGACGTGCGGTTAGCCACAATTAATTTATTCATTTAGAACCACAACTAACCCAAATTAATTTGTTCTCTTAGTTTTACTTTCATGTTCACTTAACTTTGAAGCGTGGCAAGCTATAATCAACTAATTGACTCAGAAGCAGATGTGTTTCCAGCTAAAAAGTAACCTGTCCAATTGAAAGAGTAAAAGTAAAAATGTGTCAGTAAAAAAAGTAAAAAAGAAAAGTTGATAACGCTTTATATTAGTTCTCACTATTAACAACTAACTAAGTGCTATTTAAGTGCTAATTAGTGTTCCATAACCCACATGGGAAAGAGTCGATGTTGAATAAGACCATGTACAATAAGCCCTCTTATGTATGCTTAATAAATACTAATTAAGAACTAATTAACCATAAACTATACACTAAATAGTACCTATAGCTGTGAGGGCAAAACTAAAGTGTGCCAGATAAATAATTAATAATACACTTTTAACTTTTTTACTATTATTACTTTCTTGTTATGTCCACGGTAAATGCAAAAGTGTGGTAGTAGTAACAAACATGCCTGTTGTACTGCCCAGTATGTAAGAATACAAGAACTTTGTTTATTTCATTTATTAATAACAAATACAATTGACAGAAAGCAGCTTATAAATTCTCCCATGATTTCCCCACAGTCCTCTGTGTTTGGTCACATATGAAAAAGCAGAACCAGTTTGACCGTATGGCTTCCAAACGATTATTATCAGACCATCAACTTTCCAAAATATTTCTTGCTCTGACAGTCACAACCATATCATAGTTATTTCAACATTACATAGACAAAATAAATAATATCCATATGTACAATCTGACTTTTCCACATCTGTGTATAGAATCTGACAGTGACGGTTTGTATTTGGTCTTTTTTAGCCGTTTAAGTGAATTCAAAGTCATGTGCTGGTTTATGGCTTTTGTAGTAATAATAATAATTACTTGTTATATTCACACAGGTACGTACTCAAATATGTCCACAATTGGCACTGAAACATGAACAAATATGGTACAATAGTAAGATTAAAAGAGCAGGCCTTTTAACCCAAGCCGTGCACCAGTTAAAGAAGACGTCTTATGCATTATCTTTGGGCAGTAAAAATATAATGAGATAATATACTTTCTCTTTTCATGGCTTAGAATGTGAAATATCATCTTGAATAGAAGATATATGGTGAAACAATTATTGTTTGCTTTCCGCCTGTAACTCCCTATGCCACCACCAGAGGGAGTTCCATTTTCTTGCACACAATAATGCAATTGCAGAGAATCTAATTTCACTTGAGAAATTGACAAAACATATTTATGGGTAATAATTGTTTTTGAAAAGCAGAAAACTGGTACAGTACAATGACATCCTACTATTACAAGACTGATGCCACGTTCATGCGACCTGGTAAACTGAGAGAAATGAGAATTGAACACTGCTCGACTCGGGCTGGATCTAAGGTCACAGAGTTCCCGAGTTGTTGTCACCGTGTCACGTGTGGGATTATAATTGGATGAAAGAACAGAGACAAACGGACTGGTGTCTTATATCACACTGATTAAACATATTTAAGCCCAAAATCAAACTAAAATGATAACGCAAAAACAAAAAATACCTATTATTCTGTAAGCACTATCTTTTAGTGAAGTTACATTTTTGCTCTTGTACTTCTCCGATCAGAGCAGTGCCTGAGAACCTATGTGTGCACATTTTTGTATTTTTGTGTCTGCTGCAGATGTGTGTCTGTGTGTGTCTGTGCTGGAGTGTGTGAGTGTTTGTTGGTGTGTGTGTTTATTGGTGTGTGTCAGTGTGCGCACGTGTGTGTCTGTGTGGGTGTGTCTGTGTGCGTGTGTGTGCGTCGGTGTTGGGGTGTGTCTGTGTTGGTGTGTGTGTCTGTGTGAGTGTGTCTGTGTGCGTGTGTGTGTGCGTCGGTGTGTGTCTGTTTTGGTGTGTGTCTGTGTGTATTTGTTGGTGTGTGTGTGTTGGTGTGTGTCTGTGTGCGTGCGTGTGTGTGTGTCTGTGTACGTGTATGTGTGCGTCGGTGTTGGTGTGTGTCTGTGTTGGTGTGTGTGTCTGTGTGCGTGTGTGTGTGCGTCGGTGTTGGTGTGTGTCTGTGTTGGTGTGTGTCTGTGTGTGTTTGTTGGTGTGTGTCTGTGCCGGAGTGTGTGTGTGTGTTTGTTGGTGTGTGTCTGTGTGCGTGCGTGTGTGTATGTGTGCGTGTGTGTGTGCGTCGGTGTTGGTGTGTGTCTGTGTGCGTATGTCGGTGTTGGTGTGTGTCTGTGTGTGTCTGTGTGCGTCAGTGTTGGTGTGTGTCTGTGTTGGTGTGTGTCTGTGTGCATATGCGTGTGTGTCTGTGTGTGTGTGTGTGTGTGTGTGTGTGCGTCTGTGCAGGTGTGTTGCTGTGTGTGTGCATGTGTGTCTGTGTGTCATGATTTTGCGAATTTAGAAGATTGTGTAGGTATTTCTGAGTTTCCGAGTTGGCATGAAAGCGGCACGAGAAAGGAGCGTTTTGACAGAAGGGGCGGAGTTACATATTTGAGCCAGAATTTCCTGATATCAGCATGGATGGACCTCAAAACCACTCCAGGTCTGTTTTTGAGGAGAGAACAATGTCGTAACATGGTCAAAAGCTCAAAAAGATACATTTTGTCTACTGGAGCAAAATTGACGCCAAACAAAATATATTCAGTATTTCGAACATGACCTCCCGCCATGAGGACAATCTTCAAAACACACTCTCCACAGAAGAAGAAAAACCTCAAAAATACCCTGTTACATTCATATGATAAGTATGAATCGTCCAGAATGCATGCCATTAGTGGAGTCCTTGGAGTTTGCTTTGAGGAGCACTCAGTCATCACAATCCTAATGAAATTCTGGCTATAAAAAGCTCCAGCCTTGTGTGTCTGTTACTGCAGCTACGCAAATGTGTAAATGCAAGTCGGATATTTCAACGAATGAAGTGATTTGTTGTAAAAAAAAAAAAAAAAAAAAAAAAAAAAGTGATTTGTTGTTTCTGTCTGTGTGGCCTCATCTGAACCGAGAATCCACCCTGCGACTGCACCGGCTCTGCCAAAAGGTGACATTTTAAAGCTGCAGTGTGTGACTTTTTCTTCTGTAAGATCCGCCTCCTGCTTATTACAATTCAATTCAATGTATTCTGGTATAACCCTAAATCGCAACAGTAGTTTTCTCGGAGGGCTTTACACAACAGTTGAATTCGCCAACACAGATCAGAGAATCAAACAGTACAAACACAGGAAATGCAAGGATAGAAAACACATTGGTTTTGGTCCATAGGGGGCACAAATGTTGATAAATGTCAATAAATGTTGTTGAATGTTGAGCGCTCTGAATCATCACTGTCCTAATGTTAGACTTTTTAGTAAGAGGACCACTTTACTTCACCAGACTTGTCTTGGGGCCAACTACATAGACTTAAAACAGGAATCAGCGCATTTTGAAATGAAAAGTTGGGTAAAAAGAACAACTAATTAGGTGTGAAGTTGGCACCTCAAGTGGTATATCATTTTTTCTCAAAAGGTACAACATAGAATTTCATGACTCAATGGAAAAACTAATGTAAGTAGATACAAACTAATGGAATCAAGAGGTTTTGAGATTCACATGATGAGGATGACACTATGAAATTGTGTTTATAATCTCAATGGTACTTTGAGTGAGCAAGTCAGAGGGCCACAACAAATGAAACAGCCGGCCGCGATTGGCCCTCGGGCCTTAGTTTGGACAAGCCTGCGGTAGACCCTCCTGCATCGGCAAGGATCTTTATTTCGATTGAGAATGTTGTTCATTTTATTTAAAAGTTCCAGATTATAGCTTTCAAAATGGTTACAACTAAATGTTTGTATCTTCACTCTTTTTTAATGTACTGTGATTGTTGATGATGTTAACGCCCTGTATTGTTTTTATCTTGTTTCATTAAGCATTTTGAGTTGCCTTGTGCGATACAAAAAAACTTGCCTTGCGGTTCAAAATCTTCAACAAGACAATGAAATGCCACATTGTCTTGTGGCACGGTGGCTCGGTGGCTGAGTGGATAGCACTCTCGCCTCTCAGCAAGAAGGTCTTGGGTTCGAATCCCGGTCGGACCAGGGCCTTTCTGAGTGGAGTTTGCATGTTCTCCCCGTGTCTGCGTAGGTTTCCTCCGGGTACTCCGGTTTCCCCTACCACTAAAAATATGTCCAATAGTTCTAGCATGCGCCTCCTGTACAGGCCCCGCTCCCATCTCTGTGTGGAGTGAGAGACAAATGCCCAAAAATGAACAATTGTAAACCGCTTTGAGACTCAGATTTGCAGTGAAAAGGCGGTATATAAATTAAAACTTACTTACTTACTTACTTACTTACAAAGCCAAGTTACAAATGTGTTGGCAAGACTGCATGCTTTTGATAGATGTAATTAAATCCAGTTGTTGGTGTTTTTGGCCTTTAGATCAGCTTTTTCAGACAGAGACGTGAACAAGAGAGGACCACCCTCTCTCAGCCAATCAGCTCGCAGCCCTCCGAGTCAACAGTGCTCTTTCTAAGCCTGAGAAATAAATCATGTTTTATCATTAAGACATGATTTCCAGACTCTTTCTGTTGAGACGCCATGTTGTTGTGGAGCCCAAAGAATAGGTACCCCAGCTTTAAGTGCCATACCCGTACACTCAGACACTGACTGTACCCTTCATTTAAACTAATACTCCATATTTGTTTTTTTCTCAATGTTTAGGTAGAATTCATAGTTTGGTCTTATAGGACTTATTTGATTGGCAAAGAAACTGGCGTGCGACGTGTAAATGCCAGAGAATACATTAACCTTTGTTCAATTCCATGCAGTCCATATGCAAAACGCAACTTAATGTTACAAAATGTCACAAAATAGTATGAAGCCTTGTATCGCCGATCAGGCTGAGACCACGTCAGGGCACATTGGCCGGAACCGAGAACCGAGTGGCAACAATGACTTAAAGTTTGAGTTTAAAGCTGAGGTATACCAAAGTTTTTAATAAATAACACATGTTGTTTGTTTCACTGCAAAAAAAAGGAAAAAAATATACGGTAATAATTGCTTGAATCGAGCGGCCATTTAAGTGACTAGGCTTTACTTTCTCATTCAAAGGAAGACATTTCTTATATATATTTTACAATCAAGATCATTTTGCTTATTCCATTGGCAAATCTCGTTTTAAGGCAGTCAATAATGTGCTCAACTTAAGATACATTTTGCCAATTTTGAGCAATTTTGAACTTATTTTTCATCACTTTTTTGCAGTGTGTAAAAGTACAGACCACAATATTCTGTCTTCATCTTATTGGTTATTATTTGCAGACTTACTATTGACTACTTACTATTTGAAGCTTTGGGCAGAGAGCTGATTGGCTGAGTGAAGGTAGCTCTCTCTTTTTCACTTCTGTCTGAAAAAGCTGGTCTAAAGATGTGGCAGATTCCACAATTCAAGTTTTTAAAATCAATTCATCAAACCTCTACAGACGCCCAAACCACATTCTTTCAAGTTAAATTCAGCAAAACTTTCTTACTTACTTTTTGGATTACTTTTTACTTTTTACTCCTCACTTTTTGCCCAAATTATCTGCACTTTCTAAAACTTTGCAGGTGGCAACACAACATGAAAACAGGTTTGAAGAGCTTAGCCACGCCTCCAAGTCAGTTAATTGATTGTGGTTAGTTCTAAAGTAAAGTTTTGGAGTTTGAGGGAATCAGACGGACAGATGTTGAATCCTCTGATTGTGTCATTCTAACACTGCATTTTTGGTGGCTGCATTTTGCGTTAAATGGTCAAAAAAAGAATAAAAGAAAAAAACTCTGAATACATCAAATAAAAAATCATTGTCTCTGTATCACTTTTCTGTCTATAAAACATGATCTAAAATGATACTGAGGCTAAAAACGACTCACACGCGAAAACAAGTGATAGAACCAGTGGGGGAGGGTCCCAGCTCAAAAGTGGCCAAAATGACGTGCGCTGACATGCTTGCAGTACCACCCCGGGCCGATGGGGGTGGACCCAGAAGAAGAATTAGCCAATGCTAACATATAGCATTGGCAGACCTCTCAAAAACGTCTTTACAGGATGGACCAAAAGTTGGCTTTTGGCCCAAAGCTCCGTTCCGTGTCAATGCTGAGGGGGGTGGATTTTTTTGGTCCACTCTAGTTTACTTGCTGTGAATTTTTGAAGTCTCTCGTTTAAATGAATGGAGTTGGGCCGGCTGACGCATGAGCAGATGCGTTTTTTCACAATTTTCTTGTGGGCGGGACCACTCGCGGCCATTTTGGATTGCTCCAGTAGAGCACATTTTTTGGCCCATTAGTTAGAACGGCGGAGATAGGCGTGACTCTGTCCGTTAATATATACAGTCTATGGATAGAACTGAACTGTTTCAAGAGCGAGGAACTACACTGTAAAAATGACAAAATATGAGGTAATAATTGCTTAAATGGGCGGGTTTTTATCTTACTTTGAGTACATTCTAACTGTCTGACCTTTTTTTTGCATCTTTTTAAAACAAGATAATTCCCATTGGCAAATCTTATTTTAAGGCATTCAAAATGTGCTCAAATTAAGATACAACAACAATTTTTTTGCATTTTTTAAACTTATTTTTCATCACTTTCAGCCGTCTAGTTTCATAACCCAAGCTTTCGTATTCCAACAAGTTTAAGCATACGTGTAAAACCCTCCATCGCCTTGCCTCTGTCCCATTTCCCCATTTTCACTTACTTTCAAGCTTTTCCTCAAGTCGAAACGCCGCCTCCTTCTATCAAACACATGCGACAGCCTGTGCGATCCTCCTCACACTACTTTTCCCTCCCTCTGTGACCTACTATGGCCTGCATCTCTTCATCCCTGCTTATTTCTCTAGTTTAATTCACAAAGCACAGCGAGGGGGCCCTAAGCGGAAAAAAAAATATATGCACAGACAGACAGTATCGTATCTGTGTGTGTTTTGTGTGTCTTTTTTTTCTTTTTCATCCTGAAGAAAATAGGTTATGTGAACTTTTTATGCACTCCTGGGGACAAGAAAAAACTTCAGAACAGACTTTTTGCGTTTCATTTTTTTTTCTTCCTTAGTTCCAATATGTGGCGACAGTGAAATGTTACATCTTACATACAATTTCCTCGGGGCCGTTGGGGTTTAAAGCCTCCGCTGGTTACGTTTTTTGGACAGCTTCATTCTTCAAAAAGTGAGAGTGCCACCGCGCCATCAGCGACAAAATGGAGTCCTATCCTCGCCGTAAGTAGGACAGACGCCTCTTTAGATTACCATTCATCTCCCACACAGACCAAAGTGGGTCAAGGTGTAGGCTGGCCATTAGGAACGATATATAATGTTTGGGTTTGAACTGGAAATGTAAGCATAAAGTTAAAGAGATTGATTTCCTGAGCCGCCTGCACGTATACAATCATGTTTGGAACTTCAGAACTCTGTATAATCTTAAACAAGGTCAGGCATGTCAAAATAAATAGTTATTATTATAGATCCATGGTTTGTTATTACTGCATTTCCTGTGTTCCTTGAAAAGCCTAATGACCAATTACAAAAATAGTGAGTAATGATTGCAGTATAATTAAAAGTGTATTATTAAAGGGCCCTAGTGGTCTATCCTAATGTTTCCTATGCAACTTTCCAAGGAGCCCAAAAGTTCTGTCTCGCACGGTAATCCCAAATATATGACAAAAAATACGCATATTTGTCTTCTATCGAGTTATATTGTAATGTTTATGTCCTCGAAATTACACATATTCAATGATGTTTGAAACTCCAGAACTCCAGTTCAGTTTAGTCTTACAGGAGGTCAGTGTTGTCAATATGGCGACTTGATATTTTTGGCGAGAATAGATGTATTTGCTTATGACCTAGAATATTGTGCAGGTTTGAGATATTTCAGACCAGCTCCAATAAACTTTATATTTCCTGGCTTGAGATAAGAAGTAAATAAGTTCATAGAAAGAAATGAGTCCACGACGACTAAAAACTATTGAAATTAAAAACGGAATACTGCGTTCAAGTTATTTCAAACCATCTCTATATTTCATTTGCAAAAACAGATAAGTGACATTGGAAAAATATTAGAAAGACAAATTGCTCTTTGCCAGGTCGTTAACGCCAGTTGTATTTTAGTGCCATACAAATAAGTTTCTACCCTCTTTGAGAAAATTCTTTCAAATCTACAGCCAATAACAAAACCATCAACGGAAAAAAACAAACAAATAAACGCACTCTTCATTTGCTTATGACCTAGAACAAAATACTAAAATAAATTATTTCAAATCATCTCGACACATATTTTTGTTTATTTAAAGTTTCTGGTGGCTTTAAAGGGGAAGTGTAGTTTTAAACCCGACCCAAATCCGAGATTTCTTTTTTTCCCGTAACTCTCACTGGAAAATGGTAAAACGGGGTTCATAATAATCATGAGGACAAAACATCTCATTTTGGACGTTCCTAAATATTAGGTCCTTTGAACAGTGATGATTAGTCCTTGTTTTACAGCCTGAGTCCTGGATCTAGCCTGTATGTCTGTGGAAGCGTATCCCTCTCTCAACACAGGTCTCTCCAAGGTTTCTCACTTTTTTCCCCACCATCTCTTATTTTTTAGTTGTTTCTTGCCGATGTAGGAGGGTTTTGGGACGATGATGATACAGGAAATTTACCGACATTTATGGACATTTATGGACATTTACGGACATTTACGGACATTTATGGACAATGGTCACGGCTTCTATATGTTTGTTTTTATTGCATTTCCTGTGTTCCTTCATGACCAATTACAAAAATAGTGAGTAATGATTAGAAGCTGTCTATCTTTATATTTCGCAACCTTCCAAGGAGCCCAAAAGTTCAGTCTCAGACAATAATCCCAAATAACTGACAAAAAATACATACATTTGTCTCCTATTGTTATATTGTTAACTGTAGCTGAAATTATGATGTTGATGTCCACAATCTTCCAAAAATATTTATAATGTTGTAAAATTGATGACCAAAAAAATACATTTTGCAATACATTTCATTTGAATGTTTTCTGAAAACTCAAAGTACCCCCTATGTGCTTGCGTACCCCCCAGGTTGGGAAACAATGGTCAACTCAACGTGAACAAACTCGTCAAAGTGTCTATTCATTGGTAATTTGCTTTCTATTTCAACGTAAACAAGGATTTCCTTTCAAAATACAAATCTCTCCGTGGCCTCGCCCTAGAGTACATCTGTGACATGTAAGTGCCATATCAACAGAAGTCGGACTCTGAGGAGCACAGGGACTGGCCTCCTGCTGGGGCCCAGAGTCAGAACTAAACATGGGGAGGCAGCAAGATTTAATGCAGGTAATCTGAAATCCTGAATCCTGAAAATGTGAGACAGGCTTCCCCTCAAATCCAGGTTTAGCAGACAACTGAAGGATTGTGTCTTCCCTAATTCTTAATGCACTGTGATTATTCATGATTTTAATCCCTTGTATGATTACTTCTTGTTTTGTTAAGCACTTTGAGTTGCCTTGCGTGTAAAACCTGCCTCGCCAAAACATATCTGGCAACGCTCATCCTTCCAAAGTTCATCTATACCCTGAAAAAACGTCATAAATCTCCTGCAACGGCGTAAAGAGTGTCTCCGTATCTGCAGTTATTTTCACGTGCTGCGGTAGGTCTTGATGATGTCCTTGATGGTCCTCCTGCAGATGGGACAGCAGGCGTTGGACATCTTCTTGAGCTTGAGTCCGCACTGGTAACAGAGGCACATGTGTCCGCAGGAGTACAGCACCGTGTCCACCTCGTTCTCGTAGCAGATGGTGCACTCGTCGCTCCACGAGCTCGAGGGGAAGGAGGGCAACTGCGGCAGGCTGCGCAGAGGGGAGCTGGGGGAGGTTCCTGGAGCAGAGAATGAGCCCGGGTTAGAAACGAATGATAGTTTATGAGCTTGTATACACACCGCAGACCCTGTGTTTTTTTTACCATATCGACTCATAGACTGGATATGGATGGAGTCAATTCAATATATTCTTGTATCGCCCTGAATCACAGCAGTAGTTATCTCGGAGGACTTTACAAAACCGTTGAATTCGCCAACACAGATCAGAGAATCAACATTTCAAACACAAGAAATGCAATGACAGAAAACACATAGAGCTATTGGTCCATAAGGGGCAGATGACCAATGTCCATAAATGTTGTTGAACGTTTAGTGAATGGATATTGCTAACCCGCTAGCAGATAGCCCAGACTGGTTGCTCTGCTTCTGTCACTCTGCTCCAGGGCAGCTGTGGCTAAAGTAGTAGAATGAATGTCTATGAATGTCATGAAAAAGTATATAAAACTGATACATTATTAATATGACCATTATTATTATCATTACTAATATTAACCCTGTCCGTATATTTATTATGAATAATGTTATTATTATTATGTGCTACACTCCTTTTCCCATACACTCACAAATACACTGAGACAGAAGCAGAGATGCACATTGGTTATACATAACCTGTTATACTCTGATATCAATGGATTTGTTAAAATGGTCTATGCATTGTTAGTATTAGATAGCAAGTCATAGAATTGAAAGAGGGAAAAGTAAAGTGTTTCGTTGATCATTTGCGAATCCATGTTTAAAATACTTTAGCTGTGGCCTTTATTATTATGTAAGGTAGACTATTGGACAGGTGTAATGGTCTAAAAAGAATCAGAATCAGGATCTTTTTATTGCCATGTGAGTAACAAGAATTCACAAACTAGGAAATTGCTTTGGCTTTCGGTCCAAACAAGTTAAAGCAGAATAAAATCAAAACGGCTTGATAGTTTTGGGTGTGAATAAGGCCTGCAGCAGACTCACCCGTGGAGGAGAAGGCCGCCGTGCTGCAGTGCTCCCTGAGGCTGAAGCTCAGGTTGGACTCGGAGGCGTAGAGCAGAGAGGAGCTGGGGCTGTGGGGGGAGCAGGAGGGGGAGCTGGGGGCCGACAGCCTTCTGACGTCTGATGTACACGAACCTGAACACAACAGATACGATAATTATCATAAAAATACATCTTTGTTTGGTGAGCACTTTTAAAAATAACAGTGTTTACAAAGCGCTGCACATTCAGAATGAAACAGTCAAAAACAACAAAGAAATACAGCAGAATAATGTTGCAAATAAAATAATGTAAATTATAGCTAAGAAAACATATGGAGTTCGATAAATGAAATAAATGTGAGATACAATATTTTGTTTTTGTCTGCCATAGGATGAATTTGTCTTGGGACATGCTTTAAACCACATACATTTGCAAACACCACAGTAGACAATACACTTTTAAGCACCATCAGAGACCTCTAGGGTCATAGAAAAAAAGTTTGTAACCGGACATAGAAGGGAGAGGTAGTGTTCTCCAAACTGTCCACACAACTGTCAATCTCTACATAATGTTTGAGTGATGGGGCTGTAATGGAAAAACGATTAATCAGTTCTAATTATGTTCTTTTGCTGAAAAACTATTTTATTGTCCACTGGTCTAAGATGAGATAAGACCTTTGTTATTCAGTCCCTCAGTCGGGAAATTTCAATGTCATATTTGCGCCCATTACAGTAAGATAAAAGGAGACAATAAGAGCACTCAAGTTCTGCACACATCAAACAGATCTATTATTTAAGGTAATAATATTATTTAAGATAAAACATGATCAAATAAAACTCTGGAGCTATAATTGCGAGTCTATCTACAGAGTTTGACAACATGTGGTGAAATGTGATTTTTAGACTCAAACAGACCAGTATCTATACAATTATTTATTTATTTAAAGTTTGTGGCGCCTCCTGCATGTGAAAGCCAGATCTTGTTAGATCTCTGAAACTAAGGAGAGCAGGGTCTGGTTAGTGCTGTGATGGGAGACCTCTGAGAACACCTATAGTGCCACAGTGGGGCGGCTGCGGCTCTGTTCAAAAAAGCGATTAATTAAACCATCCATCCATCCATCCATCCATTTTCTACCCTTTAATCCATTTCTGGGTCAGGGGGGTGGCAGTCAGAGATGCCACCCAAGTCTCATAGCACCAGCCCCTCACTGATCCTCTGCAGGTGGTGAGTCCACAGGAGGACGGCTGCTCTCTGACTGTGAGCATAGCCTTGATCTTTCAGTGGGGGCTTTGGGCAAAGTGGGGTTAAGTGTCTTGCCCAAGGACACAACGACAGCAGTCATCAATGGGAGTCGGTGGAGAAGGTGCAGAGGTGGGAATTGAACCCACAACCTTCTGGGCTTAAGGCCAATGCTCTACCAACTGAGCAACTGTCGCCCCTAATTAAACCAATGCTTTTTTATTTCAATGTTGTATATGTCTGTTCTGGAAAAAGAGGTGAGATAAACCTTTGTCTCTGCACACTACACACACACGCACACGCACACGCACATGCACACGCACACGCACACACACACACACACACACCAAATATAAGTTTAAAGTTTGAGCATTCCACTCTCCGATTTGCCAGATCACAGAAAATCCTGTTTTCTCCCTGGTGCCCCACACTTGGTTCTCACACTGACAAACGGCGCTAGCTCCGAGCAGATGACTTGTGAAATGAGGAGTGACTCAGGAGCTTGTCTCGTCTTGTGTCGTCCTCCCCACCCCCCCCAAAACATACCCATAAGCCCCCTGGGTAAGACACACGCTCATGGATTCTTTTGTCTTTCTCTTAATGTCCCGAGTTGCACCGTCTTGGCTCCATTTTGCCTTTTTGGCTCCGAGCTCGTGTTTGAGTGGGAGAGTCAAATCTCGATGACAGATCTAAAGCATTACTGTTTACATCTTGTCCTTCAACTGACCGCTGTGAAAATCCATTTGGCACCTCCAGCTGTCCAGGTGTCAACCATTCCGCAACACTTAATTAACATCCAAGTCGTTTCCTAGTCCGACTAATCATACAAAAGCAATTTGGT
>OZ035835.1:17913797-18044359 GCA_964034765.1 Knipowitschia caucasica
GTTGTTTCAAAGATTCTGTGGAAATCAACAGCTGTGATTATACAGGGATCAAGAGTTCCGAGCTTCCGGCTCGACCGCACGGCATTGTGGGTATTTTTCTCAAAAAAGTGGGCATCAAATCACGCTCTCCAATTAGATTACCTGTGGTGAGCGTGATCTGTCTCTCTTTTTTCCAGCCCATCGATTGTTTTAATTGCTACAAAAATCACCAATTTCAGACATTTAGAAGGTAAGGTCAAGATTTTTTCATGTAACAAAAAAGCAATGCATTTTTTTATTGTGGTTTCAGATGTAAACACAACCGACTGACGCTAGTCGGTTGTGGCTTATGCTACTTACGAGGATCGAATGCTTACAAGCGAGCTTTATGAACTTACCCAAAGCTGTACTTTGGACATACAGCCGTCAGAGCTTTTCATGAACTTATAAATAACATTTCTGATCATAGCATTCAGAGTGGGGACATTATGAAGAACAAACAATGAGCTGGCGGTATAGAGAGGTGTGCAGTAGGCTTTAAACAAAGTTATTTTCACTTTCTCTGTACACATGTGAAATCTCTGTGCTTACCCAAGTGAAAAAAATATACATTTAAATATACTTATAGTGTATTCCATTTCTAACTAATACATTGTAAACATATTTTGTTAAATTATATTTAAATATAGTATATTTAAAGTTTACTAAATGTGTATTTTAGAGAAGTACTCCAAATACATTTATTATTTATTATATTATAATATATTTGAAAAATAATACATTAATTTTTAGTACGCTCAAAATATACCCAAAATATATTACAGATCTGTATTTTAAATATATTTCACAAGAGTATACTTAAAATGTATTTAAGAAAACTATACTTAATTTTAGTACAAGAAAAATATATCATAAATACATTACAGATTTGTATTCTAAATATATTTTATGGTAGTATACTTGAATGTAAGAGAAAATACACTTGATTTTAGTACACAGCAAATTCAATAGTGTTGGATTGACAGCTGTTGAGAGATAGAAGGATATATATTTTTTTTTTTTCATTTACACTAAGACTAAAATAAACTATTAATATGTTGTTAATCTGGCAAAAAAGATACTTTGCATTTCCTTACTTTTAATCTCTTTCAATATTATTTGGCAGAGGAACCAAAAACAATTTATTCAAGGATCCAAACATTCAAGGATCAACAGCAAATACATTGCTGGTTCTTAACACTTCAGTAATAAATGTAGAAGATATCTTCAGCTGTCTCTCCAAACATGGTCAGTTTTACTCAGCTTTAACTAAAACAGAAGCTTGACCTGACAATCCATTTTCAGATGTAAAATCTATTAGTGTTAAAATTTCACAAAACCTTTCATCATTCAGCTGTACAACAGAGTTATTTCTTTTTTTAAGAGTTGTGTTATTATATGAATGATACAAAACCCTAGCATGTGTGAAACGATCATAAACTAAACCAGAATAGCTGAATAGCTGCTAACTATGGAGGCATCCGCTCCAATGATCCGCGCCTAAAATATGATTGTCCAATCAGGTGCTGCATTCATTGCAGCTTTGTAACTATCAGCCAATCAGAACAGTTGGTCTTGCTCTTGCGCATGTAGTCCTCATTGGAAGAAAAACAGCAGCTAAGGATGACGTCCTTCATGCTCGCGATTTTTACCTGCACAATAACAGCTTGAAAGTGGAGAACACCGGAATAATTCTAAAGAGTTCAGGAAGATTCAAGCAGGTAACCTCCCAGCCCGATTTAGACGACGACAATTGGATAGAAATTAAGTGTGGGTCACGAAAGGAACCCAGCAGGACAGAGGCTGCTAAAGTGCTGCTATTTGAAGTTAGCTTAAGCTTGCTAGGTTAATTTTATTTCACGATGAGATATTTATGCCTCACCGATCGTTCCTTTTCAGATGTATTTCAAGAACTTGTTTTTTTTTTTTTCTCCTGGGTAAAATATTTGGGCCATAGATGACACGTGTGTCGCTGCAAATGGTGACTGGTCTGAAGAAACATCTTGTCAGGTGAGACATACAGAACAGGGTATGTTTGCTTTTGCTAATGTTATGTTTGGGTCTATCAAACGTATGCTTTTTATTTTTTAAGTTGGGCTATATTAACTTGTAATGAAAAACCTACTCGGTTTTAAACCTATGCTTTGCATTGAAAATATTAAACTCTTTCCATACATTGTTTTCTAGGCAAAGAAAAAGCTCCAAAAAATAAAAAATAGCGAGACTGCAAGTACAAGAAACGTAATTGAGGGACTAAAAAAAAACACTCTCAAAAAAGAAATCTTGAACAATAGTAGTAGTAGTAGTAATCTTTATTTATATACCGCCTTTTCACTGCAGATCTGAGTCTCAAAGCGGTTTACAATTGTTAATTTTTGGGCATTTGTCTCTCACTCCACACAGAGATGGGAGCGGGGCCTGTACAGGAGGCACATGCTAGAACTATTGGACATATTTTTAGTGGTAGGGGAAACCGGAGTACCCGGAGGAAACCTACGCAGACACGGGGAGAACATGCAAACTCCACTCAGAAAGGCCCTGGTCCGACCGGGATTCGAACCCAGGACCTTCTTGCTGAGAGGCGAGAGTGCTATCCACTCAGCCACCGTGCCGCCCAATCTGAGGATCTGTTTGGCAGCAGTTCAGAGGAGCGTTTGTCACCTGTCCGCATGGTAAGTCTAATTTGTTGTGATGTTAATGATTCAATATACTGACCTGTGGTATTATAAAGTATATCCATTTTCTTTATTCTCAGTCAAAGAAGAGAAGGCTATGTGTATGGCCTCAACAATTCTCCCCACAAGCAAGCAGTTCTGATGAACTCACATAGAGCCCACATCATTCAGACCATGTATGTATTTTGACATGCATACATACATACATCATTTACAACATGTGTTATACTTAACAGGAGGAAAATGTTGATTGTGTGGCTTCAGTTGTGAGGAAGGCAAATGGATTCATTCCCAGTTATACTGCAGCGCCTTCCATGGAAGAGATAGTTTCATGTCTTCGTGGTAAGTTTAGTGGCTTATCAAAATGCAGTGTTGTGCCAGTTCACAACTTTTCTGAACTAGTTCAAGTTCAGTTCATTTTACTTTTTTTGTGAAATAGTCAAATAAATACTTTTTTTCACACTACGAGCTATATATATATATATATATATATATATATATATATAATCTCCTGTACACCCACAGGAGGAGAGCCTTTTGACTACAAAACAGACCAGATTTACATGGTTTTCAATGGGAGCCAAACGGAGTTGCTCCATCTCTGCTCATAAACTACAGACAGTAATGCGCTGCAGTGCGTGTGTCTATACTTTATGTCAAATGTAAACGGTGTAAACTTTGTCGCTAACTCACCCTGTGTTTTCATCACGACTCGGGCACATGTGAAAAGCACCAGCTCACAGCGCCGCACCGCAGCACGGAGTCGGGGTGCGTTCACAGACGGTGGAAACCGTAGGAATTTTTTGATTTCGGTGGAAAAAGTGCGAGAATACAGGAGGGAGGAACTTTCTCTCGTTGCGTTTTCAAAAGAGAAAACAGATTCCAACGTTCATAGTGATGTCTGCCGTTCATGACACATAAAATGAACTAATTCACGTTCAAGTTCTTTTTTTAAAAATGTGTTGCTGAACGCAACACATTTTTTGCACTCAACGTTCACAAAAAAATGAGCGTGTTCAATGAACGCGTTCTTTTGAACTCAGTCACGCACAACACTGTCAAAATGTAACCTATATTGTTCATAATGTTTGCAAGTAAGTAATCTTTATTTATATACCGCCTTTTAACTGCAGATCTGAGTTTCAAAGCGGTTTACAATTGCATTAATGCATTAAGGAAATTTAATTTACTTTTTATTTTTGAAGAACTGCCTGAAACCTTAAAATTAATCAAGGAGTGTGTGGAGGGTTAGGGTTACTGCTCACTTTTATGTCATCCCACAGCACTTCTTGCCTGGAAACAATGTTAGCGTTTCAAAAATGGCTTTTCCTGAATCGAATTTGCATGTTTTTCACACAGGAATTAGCTGTCCTTGTTTTCACGAGGGAGATATTGGCAACATCAGCCCGAACTGGAAAATCAGGAAGAAGGGAAAGGATGAGGCATCAACTTGATGCTACAAAAGTGCAACCCATAACAGGTGAGTGACCAAATCTGATTCAAGTCTCAGATCTTTTGCACAATAGGTATAAATGTAAATGAGAGAGTGAATGGATGGTGTTGATTGGGGGCTGATGCGCCAGTGTGTTCGGCAACTTGCCTCCGTCATCACAGTCATTGTAAAGCGCTTTGGATGACCTTGGTCTGTAAAATGCTATATATACATATATACATACATTACATTACATTACTTACTATATTTACAAAACGGATTTGAATTTTGTTTTTTTGGCAGATGCAGTTTCCGAGGTTCGTGCAGCACTAAGACGGAAGTGCAAAAATGAGCAGTTCTGCCAAAAGAAGGAATGAATACTTTTATGTAATTATTTTATGTATACACTGTGTGTATGTTAGCTAGTTCCGGGGAGAAACTGCGACATGAGCCGACCGCGTCCGCTAAACTTGGAGGTCGTTTAGGTCCGTTTCAAGTTCTCTGCTGTTGACTATATGCCTCAAGTAAAGCACACACCTCTTGTTCATGCTCCTCAAAGTGACAAGTGTGAGCGAGTGTCTGTTTTTGTGAAAAAAGCATTAGACTCTCATGTCAAATC
This sequence comes from Knipowitschia caucasica, assembly GCA_964034765.1. Classification (NCBI taxonomy): domain Eukaryota; kingdom Metazoa; phylum Chordata; class Actinopteri; order Gobiiformes; family Gobiidae; genus Knipowitschia; species Knipowitschia caucasica. Next base: position 17,918,542 of record OZ035835.1, read on the forward strand.
AATGTTAAAAACACATCATATAGGGCTATTCCTTACTATTTTACGACCATTCTCCCTATAAATATTGAATTCTACCCCAGTTGGAATAAGTTCAAAGACAATAGTTGATGGTTTTAAGTAGTTTGTCTTTGACATGTAGGAGGCAGATGCCATACCTCAATTTAAAGCTATTAATGAGTTCTGTCCAGTCGGTGTTTACAAGTTGATTTGACGCAAGAGCCGGACTGTGTTTGTTTGGGTTTTTTTTCTTCACAAAAACACACTCGCTCACACACTTGTCACCCTGAGGAGCTTAAACAAGAGGAGTGTGTCCTTTACTTGAGGCATTTGGTCGACAGCAGAGAACTTGAAACTGATCAGAAACTTCCTCCAGGAATTACTAGCGATAGACAGGGACTGGATGCGGTCGACAACTTGGACGTGAGATGTACAGTATATAAGATTTTTTTTTTTGTTAATATGCATTTTATTTGAGTAAATAGTAAACAACTATTTTTGTAAAGAAACACTGTTGTTGCAAATTTTATGTGCAAGCGCATAATAAAGTTTATGTTGCATTGTATCAATGATTTGTTGTTTTCTATCTGTATAATACAGAAAAAAAGATGTTTTAAATATATTTTTATATATACTGTAAGTTAATTGAAAATGTACTGTAAGTTAACTGCAAGTATGTTATGAATATACTTGAAGTTGCATTGAAATGTATTACTCAATCATAAATTAAATACCCAAAAATCAAGTATACTTAAAGTATAATAAATGCACTTAAAGTTGTTCCATTTTAGTACACATTAGTATATTAATTATACTTTCAATTTACTTTAAGTTGTATTTAAATTCAACTTAAATCTATTAAGCACAAAATAAGTTGTTTCAAAATAGCACACTTAGTTTATTTGACTGTTATTTCTGAAATATATTTAGTATGCTAAATTTCAGTATACTAAGTATATATTTTTTTCACCTGGGTAAGTGTTAGCCTGTCCATACAGCTTGCAGTACTGCCTCTGGATGTCATCGTCTTCAATGAGGTCACTCCTGATGATGTGCCCCAGGTATTTGGCCTTCTCTACATTCAGAAGCTCCACACCAGACAAATATGTCCAAAGTACAGCTTTGGGTAAGTTTATAAAGCTCGCGTGTAAGCATTCGATCCTCGTAAGTAGCATAAGCTGCGTGTAGCTCTGTCGTCAGTCGGTTGTGTTTACATCTAAAACCACAAGAAAATAAATTCATTGCTTTTTTGTTACATGAAAAAATCTTTACCTTCTAAATGTCTGAAATTGGTGATTTTTGTAGCGATTAAAACAATCGATGGGCTGGAAAAAAGAGACAGATCACGCTCGCAACAGGTAATCTAATTGGAGAGCGTGATTTGATGCCCACTTTTTTGAGAAAACTACCCACAATGCCGTGCGGTTGAGCCGGAAGCTCGGAACTCTTAATCCCTGTATAGAGCTGAGTCCAATTCCCTTCCGAGACCCCAGGGGGAGCTCTAACAAAACACATACATACAAACATTTTTCACATCACTGCCACCAGCTCTGGAACACCTCCGTAACACCGACTCACTCACACACTTCCAATCCACCCTCAAAACTCATCTGTTCAACACGTCTACTCACTCATACCATAACTACACCCTCCTCTACTCATGCTGCTTTTAACTTTGTATTTTAACTGTTTTTAAATGTACTTTTTACCTGTTATGTAAGGCGACCAGGAGTGTCTGGTCTACCTAAGAAATGTATTTTTATTATTATCATTACAAAATCTTCAAAACTGTTACAAATTAAAAACTGTTTTAAAATGAAGTGTTGAAGAAGTATGTGGAGGAGAGACAGTGATTCCCTCAGCACAAAGCAGGGGATGGGAGAGAGGGGTAGGGTCAGAGAGTGTTTTGGCCCAAGATAGGGCATGGTATATTACGGTATGTACTGCACTGTATCAAATTGGATTGATTTTGCATGTTGATTAATTGCATTGTATTCTGTTGAATTTTGAGAGGGGGCATGGAACAAAGACAGATCTGCTTCATCCAACCCCTTTTCAAACATGTATTAGAGTAAAAATATGTGAAATTGTGTTGTGTAGGTTTGAAACAAATCAAATAACAGTAAGCGTATAGTCCAGCAAGTACTTTTAAAAACTCTAGATGCACATTTTTTCAACTCCAGGTTTAATTTGGTTGTTTTCAAAAGGCTCTGGACATGAGACCAGGCTGAGCACCTGACTGTGAGATGAGGGAACAGTGGGAGGGAAATAAAGCACGGCTGCTGATGTGGATGTGTTTTAATAATGCATATGGAGAGAACATGAGGAGCAGCCAGGCCCCCTCCAGACACAGAGCAGCTCTGCGGAGACCAGAGCCCACGTAAGGCAGGAAGCAGCTCCGAACAGACGACTGCGCACAGCCATGCACAAATCATCACTCTCTCTCATAACGATAATCATTAGGAATTGACCGAGTTTAAGTTTGTGAATTTCTTTTGCAGTTTGCGTGCCACGTAGACGTACTTTTAATGTATACAAAACTTGTAGGCATCGAACTTGTATATTATACAGATGGGTACAGATCTGTGAAGGGAAATTATGTTTTGTGAAGCTTCATGACATTTAATTGTGCCAGATAATAATGGTGCAATAGGTGAGTGGTTAGCATTCCTGGCAATGAAAAAGTGGGATGGAAAGTTCAGTCTTTGGATTTGAATGATATCTTAATTATGATGTTATCTATGTGCATAAAAAGGAGCAAAGGCAAGGATGAGGTTTTGGATTTTTTAAAATAATAAAATGGTCGATTGATTCTTTATTTTGAACATATGCACAATATCATAATAGCATATGTCTTCCATGTGTTAAAGCAAAAAAGAAAATACATAGAAATAAGATTACTTTGATGCCAAAAGTTGGAAGAAGAAAATCACTGGACTTGAAGTGTTTTCTAAATTTGAATAGTAATAATAATAATGCATAAACTACTGGACAAGAGATGTGGTGCCAAGTATGTGCCATCTCCCTCTGACCTCCATCAATTATTCACAAACACATCACACAGATCACCTGTATCTCTCCTATAAAGTATCTATCTATCTGACTCATTCTGGGTAATGTAGGTGAAGTGTCTTGCCTGAGGACACAACAGCAGTTTGGCACCTTACAGTCACGGCCGCCCCACTGCGGCTCCCAGAGGTCTCCCATCACAGTACTAACCAGGCCCTGCCCTGCTTAGCTTCAGCGGATCTGACTTTCACATTCAGGTGGTGCCACAAATTAAAAATTAAAAACATAAATTGCACTAATACGGCGGCACGGTGGCTGAGTGGATAGCACTCTCGCCTCTCAGCAAGAAGGTCCTGGGTTCGAATCCCGGTTGGACCAGGGCCTTTCTGAGTGGAGTTTGCATGTTCTCCCCGTGTCTGCGTAGGTTTCCTCCGGGTGCTCCGGTTTCCCCTACCACTAAAAATATGTACAATAGGTCTGACATGTGCCTCCTGTACTGGCACCCCCACTCCCAAAAATAACAATTGTAAACCGCTTTGAGACTTCGATGTGCAGTGAAAAGGCGGTATATAAATAAAGATTACTTACTTACTTACTAATACAAAAATATATATATAAAAAATGGCTTCTCTCTGGTTTATTGTTGCTTTCGCGTTTCGTCATTTGAGGAACTACACATTCCAGCGATCCAGGATCCAGGAGCGTCGAATCCAAACACCGGCATTAATGAGTCGCCTCTAGTTTGAGCTGATGTGGCACTATCGCTCTGTGAGATCTGCCGGAGTCAAAGCGGCGTGATAGAAGTCCCCGGATACAAAGCTGACATTCATATGCACAGTGTGGGAGCAGAATGTGAAAACACAAAAGCTAAATTTGATTTGATCGAAACTCTGAACATTTCTCTGAACCTTAGCCTGGAGTTCAAATAAGGATTATGTTCCTCTGTGAATGGAAATCCCTTCACATTATGCATTTGTTTATTGGTTCTAAGAGTGAATCTTTAAAGCGGGCTATTGCTAATCCAGAGAAGGTATTATTGGCATTCCCCAGGTTTAAATTGTACCGTGTCATTGTTAAATTCACATTTTCAGTCTTAAATCTGTTGTTTACAGTGATGATGGAAAATGGATCAGCACACACAGACGGGTTATCTGAAAACATTCATTGTTTGTGGGCTTATTATTAAGAAAAGGATAAGCTAACATATTTGTATAACTCACACTGACTAATCCTGTGTTTACCTTTACTGTACACCCATGTTGAAAGACGCTTATAACCATATGTTTTGGATTCTGAACGTGGCAGAAATTATTATTAATGATAATAACAAATAAAAATGATAACAATAACGCATTGGTTTTATACAGAGCTTCCAGGACACTCAAAGACGCTTCACATGTCATCAGTCATTCACTCCATACACAATGGTGAGAAACTACTACAACTGCCCTGGGGCACACTGACAGAAGCGAGGCAACCAGTATGTGCCATCGACCCCTCTGATCACCATTCACACCATTCACACACACCAGACTCATTCTAGGCAATGTGGGTGAAGTGTCTTGCCTAAGGACACAACAGCCCTTTACAATTTGCCCTTCACCAAGAAGTTTTGTGAAAAGCCAGATCTATTTTAATACCGTACAATATAAAGTTTCACACCTTCTTGAGAAAGTTATTTCAAATGAACCAGTAACAAAACATGTGGCAGATTGTAGGATTGATTGACAGATCGATTGTTGGTTAAGCGTTACTTTACAACATGAAACATCTACCTGTGACATCACAGATCGATTAAGGCCCTGTTTATACTGAGACGCTGCGCAGACGTTTCCAGGCTATTAACAGAAACGACCTGGCTCCTAATGCAAATTTCTCAGCGTTCACATGAGGTTGAAAAACGATGTAGTTCTAGCGCCCGGCCAGTAGTGGGCAGAGAAACTTTACAACCCCCCCCCCTGTCGGCAGTGTACTCACTTCCTGTGCCAGACCCTCAGAACGCATCAACATCATTCTGCATTTCAACAGCAGCTGTGAAAATGAAAACGGAAACTAGAGCTTCGCGTGGTCTCGTTTGGACGAACGAAGGAGTAGAATTATTCTCTGTGCCGCGCTGGAAGCCCACGAAGCTAGTTAGTGCGACCGCCGCCATTGTTGTTTGTTTGTTTTCCGATACTGCGCATGTCCAAATTTACGTGCGGGGAGCAGCGCGGAGGCGGGGGTCAGAGCAGAGGGAGATTTCACACCTATTCCCCTCTCGCGTGTGTGAAAGAGAGCCCTCCGCTGTGCGGCGTTTCTGAGTTGTCCCACTCTGCAGGCTGGATCTGAACACTTACGTTTTCACCCCCCTGGAACACAGTCTCCGTATGAACGGTTGGTAGAAACCGACATCCAACTATACTATTTTACTGCCACATTGTCTCCGTGTAAACTCAGCCTACATGTAAGTTAAAAACGTGTGTTCTACAGAGCTTATTGAACAAACAATTGTCCACAAAATGACTCCAGACAGACACGGCTAATTCCACTGTCAGGGAACAATAATGTAACCATTTTTGCATAACAAGTGTGCTTTAAAGGCGGGATACCTCCCTTTCTTCATAAATAATACATTTTGTTTCAGTAATAATGGAGAAGCCAGGAGTGCTGCTTGGATGTGTCTCTTTAGTGCAGGGATCAGTGTCGATACAAACAAAGAAAGACTGAGGCACTCAAAAAGGATATTGTTAAAAGCTTTTATTATTCAAACCATGCGGTAATGAAGACAACATTCATTTTTCAGTGCCTCAGTCGTTCATTTTCTTTGTTTGTGCCAACGGAAAGACCTAGAATGTTGTGAACAAATCAGACCACGACATTTTCATCTTACTAGAACATGTTTTGTCTTGTGCATACTTGAGAGAAAGAGGCCTGTGAGAGATGATTGCGCTGAGAGCTGATTGGCTGAGCAAGAGTGGTCCTCTCGTTTTCACTGCACTGTCTGAACAAGCTGATCTAAAAATGTGACAATGGACAAAAAATAAATGCATGTGAAAACTAGCAATAGAACCAAACTGCTTTGATGCTACACTGCAAAAACTGAAGAAAAATAAGTCAAAAATTGCTCAAATCTGGAAAAAGAAATGTCTCCCCTGGAATGAGAAAATAAAGCAACAGTTTGGCTTTGTCCCAATGGCAGAATGTACTCGAATTAAGTTAAAATCCAATTGATTCATGCAATTATGACCTCATATTTTATAATTTGTTTGCGGTGTTGGAGCTAATTTGATTGTGTTATATGCCAAATGGAACATACATTGTTAAAAGTCACGTATCCCAGCTTTAAATCCCATTCAATCTGACACATTTCCGGACTCTATGAAGTACCACCCACCTAGTATCCTGAGTTGCGAGACGCCGTGGAGCCCGTAGAACATCCACAGCGGTCTGGAGTTGTCCACGCAAAGCTTCATGGCGGCGCTTTGTCCGTTATGACTCATCAGCACCTCGCCCGCCGCGCTCACGGACAAGCCCAGGATGTCGCCGGCCTGCAGGTACCCGCCCACCCGGCTCACCGCCCAGAACTCCTTCCGGTCCACCATCGACTCGGGCTCGCAGGGCAGGTCGCTGGGTCTTAGCGAGCTGGGGTCACAGGAAGTCACCCCGTACGAGAGCGCGCCCGGTCTCCTCGCGCCTCCCGCCTTTGTCACTTTCACGTACACGGTCTCGGAGCTCCTCATCGGGCGACTGGTGAAGACGAGCGTGCGCTGGTCGCCGCGGTGATCCAGCCTGGCCACAGTGTGCTTGTCCAGGATGACGGTGTGCGCGCCGTGGGTGGGGTGGAAGTGGAGGTCTGTGTCTAAGTGCGGCGGGAGGAGGGAGCTCTGCTGGGAATTCTGGGAGTTCTGGGGGATGTGGCAGGAGCTGGAGCTGGAGCTGGCGGGCGGCTCGTCGTCAGAGTCAGCGTCATACTGTGGCTGCAGGCGGAGGTCGCACAGGCTGACGGACAGGCGCGGGTCGGTCCTGGAGCGCTGCATGGAGGCGCGGTGGGAAGCGTAAGTGCGGGGGCGCAGGCGGTCCACGGAGACCATCTCACTGTCTGTAGAAGAAGACACAAGGAAAACGCTGTTGTTATTATTGACAGTCTTTACCACAGTTTTTCAGAGGATGTCAACATTTTGGTTTCTGGAAAGAACCTGGTGAGAATGACCAATTCTGGACAAATTATATTGTGCAGGAGACGTGTATCTATACATAATTCAAAAACATTTCTGAGGCCAGGTAAATTTGTATTACTTTTGCGCTCTTACTCCTGAGGTTACGCTCTCTAAACCAGGGGTCTCCATACTGTATTCAGTAGTTACCAGTGGCTCTCCTTCCTCTTTCAAGTAGCTACACTAAAGGATTTAGAAATGACACTTGCGTTGTTTCTTTATTTTTAGTTGCCGTTTGATTGTCATAGTTATTGCATCCTGGTCTATATATGTGGAAGAGTATATGTAGGTGTACATGTTTGTATATATTTCTCAGCTTTATATCTCCCACAAGCTCAAACACTTACACATGCACGCACACACACACACACACACACACACACATACTTACCCTACCCTAACCCCACTAGTACCTTTGTTGTTTATTGTACTGTAACTATGTATTTTCCTGTATGCCTAAATAAAAAAAAAATAAAAAAGAAAAAAAAAGAAATGACACTTGCCGAAAACTACTCTAAATGCTTTTTCACATTTATTAGATTTGTTGGGATCTACCAGTTCCAAGTAGTATTGCAGTATTCAAGTATTCAGTATTCACTACAAAAAGAGCCAATAGAAAAAGCATGTACAGTCTTACATGATTCTGGAAGACAAATTGCTTGTCTTGATCATAGTTAAAAGCTAAAATATGTAAGATAGTCCAAAAAAAGGTATAATTTTCAAGTTATCAAGATGTTGAGTTTTTATTTTAAAAAGTAGCTCTCCGGGGGTAAAAGGTTGGAGACCCCTAACCCCTGATTGATTTTCATGTAATATGCTGTAATGACTGTTATATTATGCAGACCCATATACCTCATAATACCAATATTAATGCTGACTCATAAAAATCTGTGCAACCACGGGACTTTTATCTGCAATTCAACCACAGAAATACCCTACTCCCTTTTAGGATCATGACATAGAGCGTACTCTATGTCAATATTTGTTTATGTAATTTTCTTTTTGCAATTGATCATGTTTAAACAGATGCTCAAATAATTCAATGATGAATAAATAAGATCCCAAATCAGCTATAATTTTAAACAACGTCACTTGGGAACCAATCATAAATTTTCTCGTAGGAGAGGCGTGGTTTATGGTTGTCCATAGCCGTTTCTGAGCTGAATGTCAATCATGTATACGGCACGAGAATCAGATAAATTCAACAGAATGTCACCGCAAAATAATGTCAATGGTTTTGAGTATAGCCGCCATCATGTTGGATTCATAAACAAACTACAATCGCCCCTCCTTGTTTGTGATTGACCTCTAAATCCACGTGAACATTTTGACCCGGGTGTCCAGGCTGTTGTGCTTTTCAAAATGATTCAGCACACACAACAGCAGCAACATGGGAGTACCAAGGCTAGTTTTATCTATAGTCTGCTATCTTCTAAAACTCTATGTGTAATTGCATTTGCGACTACAAAAGTATTTTATTTCCTCATCCTCCTTCTGAGCACATCATGTCTGATTCACCTGTTGGAGGTCATGGCATGCATAATGTATGTGCCCAAATTATGAATACTGAATGAATGATTATCATCTGACTAGAAACTGTTAATTTATACAGATGTCTATGCTATAATCTTATTCACCTCCACATGAGATCTCCATCTTTATGAAGCCTACAATAAACCCCATAATTACGTAGCCACTCACTTATTCTTGCATGACCATACATCCAATAATGGCTGTAATTTATCAGGTTTTGCATTTGTACAGTCCCGGGTGCTTCAATTTTGACTTATTACTGTTGGAAAAAACCAATAAGGATTCAGTTAATTTATGCGCCCGTTTTGTATTCCACATATTTCTCCTGCAAACTACGGCTTTATTTTGCATGGTCTGTCCGTGGGCTGCTCATTCATCATCGCTGCCACTGTGAACAAATGGGTGTCTTCCAGCGCTACACAAATTATTCCGTTGAACGCGCAACTGTGGCTTCTCCGGCCTCTGGTTCCAGGATAGAGGTGTCAGTGTTTAAGCAACACATCAAGGGCTTAAGTGGGGCCAAGCCACAGCTGGGGGGCAGCGAGAGACTCCGAACAGCTTTATGTAACATTTTTAAAACGGGAAAGAGAGGAGATAGTGCGGCTGTCTCCATCGCCTACACAATGCCCACTTCAAATACAAGTCTCTTTCAATCCCAGCTTTAATACGGTGCAGCAAAAATTAGGTTTTTCATTTGTGAACCGATTGTCGCTAGTAATTTACACTCACAAAATCTTTTAATAATTCATATAAAAATAATGATACTATAGGTTTGGGTAATGGCCGAAGAGACCAGATAGCAAGCAGTCTAAATGAGTGTCCTCTGCAGAGCTCAGTGAGACAGGAAGAGCTCGGAGTAGAGCCGCTGCTTCTCCACATCAAGCTCAAGGAAGTGTGTGTGTGGAGAGGGAAGTCTGGGTGTGCTTAGACGGCTGCCGTAGCAACACAGGAACAGATCAAGCAGAAGAAAATGAATGAAGAGGAGGTGAGTGTGGATCGTTTGCACCTCTGTCAGACTGCTGCCTGTTCAATGTACCGGCAGCGGATAAAGTGGAAGAAAAAATAATTGATAAATAGGCAGACGGAAGACGGAATACAAATTCAAAAGTAAAATACATTGCATAAATATAAGTCCAGTTCGCTATTTACTTATGGAGATCTAAGTTAGTGAATGTCATCCTTTAGTGTAGTGTTTGTAGCACAGACTGTATATAGATTAACAATGCTAACCCGCTAGCTCAAATAACCCCAATGGAGAAAAGCTCATGGACAAAGTTTTGCTCCAACTCGCTTTGGCTCCTATTGACTCACATGGAAAAGTAAAGTAAACTCTTCAAGCTCAGTAATTGTTTGTGTTACACTCATAATTGGGCTTAATTTTTTTTTTTTGGAGCCCAAGTTTAGTGCTCTCTGTGATCCTATTTCTTATACTTTGATATTGTTTTTGTAAATGAGCCATATACGGATTGATTCATGGGGAAATCTCTAGCTTGCCTTAGCAACCGTCCTAGCAACACGTCTGCTCTCTTACGGCGTGAAGCTAACACGACATGAGAAATACCCAAATAAGGAAATCGTCTCTAGCTAGCATATGTTCAAATCGGCCTCTGCATTACGGCAAGCACTATAGTGATGTCACACTCTCTCAGTCCTCTCCTAATAGACAGTCTATGGTTTGCACTCTGCTGCTTTCACAAAGTCACGTGTCTTCAGTTCAACATGTACCACTGTCAGCATCAGGAAGAGCCAAAAGCGCTTTCCTTTCAATTAAATGGGAAAGTCATTCTAAAGCAGCCGCACATGTTTGGATTGGCTGCGTGACATCTTCTTAAAGAGCCTGGTTTGGAAACTGTGAAATCCAAGAGGAGAACAGGCGTGTGGAGTTCCATGTACAATAAGAAACGGATCAATTTAACTCAGACTCAAGTTCTGACTTTTTAGACAAGCAAGATGTTATGCTGGAATAGTTATTTACTGGACAATAGACACACAACAAAAAAGTCAGGAAAAATAAATCAAAAATAGGCAAAGGTTTGGCAAGATGAATCTAAAAGACTAAATGGCAAAATCCCATTGGCAAATCTTTTTTTAAGACAGTCAGAATTAACTCAAATTAAGAGAAAAAAACACTGGATTTCAAGCTATTATTACCTCAAATATTATAATTTTTTTTGCAGAAACTGTAACAGAGGTGTATGTCAGATTTGAACAGTTAATTTAATAGCTGCAGAAAAATCATATGTTATCAATTAATTTATAAAACACAAGGAAATAATATTTGGTTTTGCAAATTTCTGTGGAAACTAATTGCAGTGTTGGTCAAGTCTGGAAAAGTCATGTTTTTATTTATTTATAATTTTGTGTATAATTATGTTTAAATGATGTATCAAATATACAAATGCCAATGTGTTTTAGTTGATATTGAAATACCAACTAAAGACGCTTCACATGTCATTATTCATTCACTCCATTCACAGTGGTGATAAACTATACCGTAGCCATAGCTGCCCTGGGGCACACTGACAGAAGCGAGGCAACCAGTATGTGCCATTGGCCCCACCGACCACCACCAACCATTCACACACACCAGACTCATTCTCGGCAATGTTGGTGCAGTGTCTTGCCTAAGGACACAACACTTTAAAATTTGGCCTTCACCAAGAGGTTTATGAAAAGCCAGATCTATTTTAGTACCATACAATACAAAGTTTCACCCCTTCTTGAGCAAATTCTATCAAATGAACTGCCAGAAACAAAAACCGTTGTAGACTGCAGCTAGAGGAATGCAACTTTTGAGCACATTTCCAATAGGGTGATTTCTGTTTTTTTTTTGTCTATATCATATAGAATAATAAAAACGTATGGTTTAGCAGAAGTTTTGGAAAAGTCAATGAATCTAACAACAATGTCCATCCCAAGTAAATAAACAGCTCATGATGTCACATGATGGGGTCACATGATGGGGTCCTTTCTGTCATCCTTGTCCCCTCCTCCTGCAGCAGTGAGGGTCCGTCCTGTGGTGCCGCTGGGCTTCCCCAGTGCAGGCGACACTGGGCCAGTCTCACACAAGGACAGAGCACTTTATCACACAGACAGCAGGCTCAGGACGGAGGCAGATAAAGTGCTCCAGCTTAATTACTTCCTTAAGTCACAAGTGTACAGCTGTGGGGCCTGTATTATTAGCTCCTTATCAACTTCAAGGCAAACTTATCTGAGTCTGGGATATAGAGATACTTCTGTTCTCTGCTCTGTGGCTGCGTGTGACAAATCCTCCAATAAAGATGCGCCACTCCTTGTTGAACATTCATTTGATTACATTTACTACTAGGGTGTAACAATACTTCTATTTATTTATTTATTTATTTATTTATAGACATTTTATCGGAGGATAAACCCCATGAGATGTATCATCTCGTTTTCGTGGGGGGTCCTCATGATCAAATACAAAGAACATAGAACAGCAGAGTAGAAACAATAAAATAAAAATAAAACAAACAAAAAACAAACAAAAATATATATACATAATAATGATAATACAACAAATACTTAACACACATACACACACACCATTCAAACCACACACACACACACACACACACACACACACAGAGACTCTCACTGTTCACTCCCCCTCTTTACAGACAGATTGTCGTAAAATAAAGTAGTTAACATTTAATGTGTATATATTCATACCTCTATGCATATAAACAGATATGTATGTAAACAGATACACCTACACACACATATACACATATGTAAACATACATATCCGCACACATACATAAAAAACATAGTCTTAAATACATATATCTAAGAGCATACACATATAAATAGATACCATATTTATGTATACCATACACGTATACATAAATAATTTTGGATACAAATTACTATATATGAGATGTTACAAACAAAGACAAATGTTCTTAAGATGAGTCAACAGAGCTGTTCGGAAAAGAGGAAAGGATGTGAGGGACCGAATGGAAGCTGGAAGGTTGTTCCAGTCACGAGGCGCCCGAACACAGAAAGCTAAATTTCCAATTACTCTCCTTATTCTTGGGACAGTGAAGAAGAGATGTTCATTATGACGAAGACTATACTGTGACCTATAAGGCACTAAATATTGGGATAAATAATAAGGATATTGGAAATGAATACATTTGAATATAAGTTGAAGCCAGTGAAATTGTCTTCTACCTGAGGGTGTAAGCCATGACAGCTGTTCATACATTGTACAATGATGTGTCCTGTAGGGGCAGCGAAGAACAAATCTGCACAGACTGTTGTAGACCACATCAAGAGAGTGAAGGCAAGAAGCAGTAGTGTTTGAATAAATAATATCTGCATAATCTAGAATGGGAAGCAACAACTGAGTCACTATTCTTTTCCTTACCTGAAAATTAAAGCAGTCTATAGAATGATATAATGTTTTAAGGCGGTAGTTAAGTTTGTTAGTGAGTGTTTGTATGTGAATTTTAAATGAAAGATCAGTTTCCAGCCAAACTCCAAGGTACTTAAATTTCTCTCTTGGCTCCAAAGGAGAAGAGTCCGTAAACTGAAGATTGAGAGTTTTATTATCCCTCTTCTGAAAGAGCATGGAGTAATATTTTGATTTGTTAAGCAGTAATTTATTAGATGACAGCCACAACTGAACGGAATCAAAGTCACGTTGCAAGCAATCATTTATGTTGGGAATACACGGTTTGGAACTGTAAATAATTGTGTCATCGGCATAGAGATGAATATTGCTTTCTGAGCAGCTAAGAGGCAAATCATTAATAAAAATGGAAAAAAGCAAAGGTCCAAGTGCGGATCCTTGCGGTACACCTTTATTAACACCTGTGAAACTCGACTGACTGCCCCTAAAGGACACACATTGACGACGTTGATGGAAATAAGAGTTAAACCAAAGCAGAGATGAGCGTGAAAGGCCAATTGAGTGGAGTTTATCAAGAAGCAGGTAATGATCAACCAAATCAAATGCTTTTGTAAGATCTAAGAAGATGGCGCCAGTGCACATACTATTGTCAAAACCAGAAAATATATCGTTTGTAAATTTCAGAAGAGCAGTGGTAGTTGAGAAATTTTTCCTGAAGCCTGATTGGCACTGAGACAATAAATTATTTTGGGAAAGATAGTTAGATAATTGAACAAAAATGATTTTCTCAAATATTTTGACAGTACTATTAATGATTGAAATAGGTCTATAGTTATTCATGTTTTGGGTGTCACCTCCTTTATGCAATGGAATAACTTTTGTACATTTCCATGCCAGAGGAACCTCACAAGTTAAAAATGAAAGATTAAAAAGTTCAGCCAATGGCGAAGCTAGTACATGTGAGCTGAGCTTAATAAACTTAGCCTCAATGCCATCAGGCCCAGGTCCGCTGCTCGAGGATAGCGTGCTAATGGCCTGCTGGACATCAGCTGCACTAACCTGTTTGAAGGTGAAAAGACGTTCACAGGATGGAGTGGTTAGAGTCCGGTCTGAGTGAGAAGGTGATGACTGAACCTGCGGTGTTTGGGAGAAGTGCAAACTAAAAGCATCAGAAATCATGGCTGGATCATTAGTAATTTCATTATTGACTGTCATGTTACTCGTGATACTGTTAGATTTACCAAGTAGTGTGTTCATTTTTTTCCAAAATTGTTTAGGGTTCTTAGTATCTCTTGATAAGCTATTTCTGTAGTAGTTGGCCTTAGCATTTCTTGTTTGAGTAGTGCACATGTTGCGTAGATGTTTGTATTCCTCCCAATCACTCAAGAGTTTTGTATGTTTGTGTTTTTTCCAAGCCCTATCCCTCTGTTTGAACTGACTGATTAGCTCCCCGTTTACCCATGGAAGGTGATGGCCTTTAACCTTAATTGTTGTCCATGGGGCATGATTATCAATAATGTGGGCAAATTCATTATAAAAGAAATTCCAGGCAGCCTCCACATCAGGAATTAGGCCAATTCTGTTCCAATTAATCCTTCTCACATCCTCTACAAATACATCACAATTAAATGTTTTCATATCACGAATCCTGATATATTTAGGAGGAAGATGGGGAGTTGAGATTTTCCATATGCAATATATAATAGAGTGGTCGCTAAAACAATCAGAGAGAACACCAGATTTAAATATTCTATTGGGGTGTGTGACTAGTATCCAATCAAGAAGAGATTTGCAGCTAGGACTAACTCTTGTTGGCTCTTTAATAATTTGTGTGAGATTTGAACTATTGAAAAGGTTACATTCCGTAAGAGCACAAGGATCAGCCCAATCTAAATTAAAGTCCCCCAATATCATAATTTCTGATGAGTCCCCAAGTGATGAAACAGTAGCTAAAATGTTTCTAACAGACTCTAGCTTGGGAGATATGGGAGGGCGATAAATATTGCCAATTATTAAATGTTTATTTGCATGTAGAAAAATCTTAACAAAAAGACCTTCGAAAAGCTCCGGTTTTACAATGGGAGTAATTAACTGAGATTTAAGGTTTGAGTTAATGTAAGTGGCCACTCCGCCTCCTCTGGATGCTCTATCTAACCTGTATATTGTGTAGTTATTCAGATTGACACTTGAGTCTGTTATACTTTCATTTAGCCAGGTTTCAGATAATGTTATTATATTAGGATTATTATAAGCAAGCCATGCTCTTAGTTGATCAATTTTAGGAAGCAAACTGCGAATATTCAGATGAATTACATGAAGACCTTTACCCATAAGTTATGGTATGAAAGTGACAGTTAAGGTAGAAACAACTGGACATGGCAGATTTATAATAATGATAGCGACTGGGGTAAGGTGAACGTGAGAGCAAACCAACATACAGACAAAACTCTTGCATACACACATACACACACTCACTCAAATCAAATCTTATCTTAAAACAAAAAATCAACAAATCAAATAACTGACTTGTGCTCACTCTCCTGAAAGTAAAACGACTGAGCTTAATCAAACATACTATTTTATTACATTTTACTAGATAAATAAGAAGATTCTCAGGTATGATGGAGCTCAGTGTTAAAGTCAATCAAAACACGAAAATATAACCAACTAAAAATTGGCAAGCCTCCAGGCTGTTGTAGACAGTTAATTTAACAGAAAAAACTAACCAGGTCGAACCATGGATCATTTATAGTAACGGTCATACCTGCGAGTGTCTCATGAACGCTATGACGTCAGGCGCTGAACAGCGTGTCATGCCGTGCATGCGGAAGTAAACAAAACAAGCATGACAGGATGGCCGTATAACAGTAGTAGTGATGAAAGTCAGTCAAGGCTCATCTTCAGCATTGCGTGAATCAAATGAGTCGATGAACTTGGATGCCTCACTTGGATCAGAGAAGATGTTTTGGTCGGATCCGCGTGTCAACTTTATGGTGGCAGGATATAACAGAAAAGCTTGAAAACCCACTAATTACCCCCCATTTAATGGATATATCGATGTGTCTCCCCTGCCATCCAGCTATTTGGCCTCGATCCTAGCCGCACAGACACTACATTCTTTTAAATGGAAAAATGTCGATTGTATCGATATAGTTCTTACATTAAATCACAACGTGCAATGGAATTATATATCCTTTGTTGTCTGAATGTTCATCTAAACATATTTAATTTGTTTTTCTCCCGTGTCATCAACAAGCCTTTGCGGCGGCGCTGTAAATGTACGTCACAAGCTCACAACAACAACATGGATAATGGTAGCAGCGGTAGCAGCGAGGCTTTTAAACCTCCAAACTTGCGTTCGTCAGTCAGGAGATACTTTGGGTTTTGTAAAAAAAAAAAGAAAAAAAAAAAGGGGGCAATCTTGACAAAACGAGCTACTCTTCTCGTTACGCTTCTCTCCGCATCTGTACCGACGCCACGGCATCGCTGGCAAAGCAGAAGAGTCACCCGAGGCAACAGCATCCAAAAACAGTAACTGTGACGAGCGGAGACCAAAAAGGTGTTGTTGCTATTTTCTATACGAGTTCTATACGAGCTAAAGGCTTCAATATGTAGCACTAGAATGTACAGTGCTCACTGCTCAACAAAAGTTTTGGACCAGCTGTCATGACAACATAAAGAACTTATATTATATCAAGAACTTCAAATTAACAGTATCATTTTTATTTATCCATCCATCCATCCATTTTCTTCCGCTTTATCCGTTGCCGGGTCGCGGGGGCAGCAGTCTAAGCAGAGACGCCCAGACTTCCCTATCCACACAGACCTCCTCCAGCTCGTCCGGGGGGACCCCTAGGCGTTCCCAGGCCAGCTGAGAGACATAGTCCCTCCAGCGTGTCCTAGGTCTTCCCCGGGGCCTCCTCCCGGTGGGACGTGCCCGGAACACCTCCCCAGGAAGGCGTCCAGGAGGCATCCTGAACAGATGCCCGAGCCACCTCAACTGGTTCCTCTCGACGTGGAGAAGCAGCGGCTCTACTCCGAGCTCCTCCCGTGTGACCGAGCTCCTCACCCTATCTCTAAGGGAGCGCCCAGCCACTCTGCGGAGGAAGCTCATTTCGACCGCTTGTATCCGCGATCTCGTTCTTTCGGTCATTACCCACAGCTCATGACCATAGGTGAGGGAGGGAACAAAGATTGACCGGTAAATTGAGAGCTTCGCCTTTCGGCTCAGCTCCCTCTTTACCACAACGGTCCGATACAGAGACCGCATCACTGCGCACGCTGCACCGATCCGCCTGTCAATCTCACGCTCCATCCTCCCCTCACTCGTGAACAAGACCCCGAGATACTTGAACTCCTCCACTTGAGGAAGGACCTCTCCACCCACCTGAAGAGGGCAAGGCACCTTTTTCCGGTCGAGCACCATGGCCTCGGATTTGGAGGTGCTGATTCTCATCCCAGCCGCTTCACACTCGGCTGCAAACCGTCCCAGTGCATGCTGCAGGTCCTGGTTCGTTGGAGCCAGCAGGACGACATCATCCGCAAAAAGTAGAGATGAAATCCTGTGGTTCCCGAACCGGACCCCCTCCGACCCCTGGCTGCGCCTAGAAATTCTGTCCATAAATATAGTGAACAGAACCGGTGACAAAGGGCAGCCTTGGCGGAGGCCAACATGCACCGGGAACAGGTCTGACTTACTGCCGGCAATGCGAACACAGCTCTGGCTCCGGTCATACAGGGACCGAACAGCCCTCAGCAGAGGACCCCGGACCCCGTACTCCCGGAGGACCCCCCAAAGGACACCCCGGGGAACACGGTCGAACGCCTTCTCCAAATCCACAAAGCACATGTGGACAGGTTGGGCGAACTCCCATGAACCCTCGAGTATCCGATGGAGCTGGTCCAGTGTTCCGCGACCGGGACGAAAACCACACTGCTCCTCCTGAATCCGAGATTCGACCATCGGACGTAGCCTCCTCTCCAGTACCTTGGAGTAGACCTTACCGGGGAGGCTGAGGAGTGTGATCCCACGATAATTGGAACACACCCTCCGGTCCCCCTTCTTGTAGAGAGGGACCACCACCCCGGTCTGCCACTCCATTGGCACCGCCCCCGATCGCCACGCGATGTTGCAGAGACGTGTCAGCCAAGACAGTCCTACAACATCCAGAGACTTTAGATAGTCAGGACAGATCTCATCCACTCCCGGCGCCTTGCCCCCATGGAGGCTGCCAACCACCTTGGTGACCTCGGCCAGGGAGATGGAAGTATCCGCCTGAGAATAACTAGTCACATTTCAACAACATAATCTCTTTAATACATGTTGTCAGCCGCTGGTTCAAAACTACAGGTTATCTGGACATCAGCACACACGGACAAGTTACAGACTGCACCAGTCTGGGTCTCTGCTAGATGTAGCAGCAGAGTGACAAAGAAATGGACCAAGAACTCTGTTCTTATACCCTGATAATTTGAAACACATGTGACCATTTGGTGACAATATGACCTAGGTGAGAAAACCAATCTCCTCTCATCAGTCAGGAGTCTTCTTGTCACAACACAGATGTTTTCTGGCTTCATGCTTTGTTTACTCTGCTCTTTCACGCTTACCTGGGGGATGGGAGAGAATGCTCCATCCCACCACACAGTAGGTTAACCCAAAGCTATCTAAACTTTGAATATATTCTAATTCACTTTAATGAAAATCCAACAACTCTACTAACACCGCCCCAACATCCTCAGCCTCTGCCTCCTGGACGGAGGACGTGACGGGGGGATTGAGGAGAACCTCGAAGTATTCCTTCCACCGCCCGACAATATCCCCAGTCGAGGTCAGCAGCTCTCCACCCGCACCATACACGGTGTTGGCAAAGAACTGCTTCCCCCTCCTGAGGCGCCGGACGGTTTGCCAGAACCTCTTCGAGGCCGACCGATAGTCATGCTCCATGGACTCTCCGAACTCCTCCCAGTCCCGGGTTTTTGCCTCTGCAACAGCCCGGGCCGCGGCACGTTTGGCCTGCCGGTACTGGACAGCTGCCTCAGGAGTCCCACGAACCATCATTGCTCGATAGGACTCCTTCTTCAGCCTGACGGCATCCCTTACTGCCGGTGTCCACCACCGGGTTTGGGGATTGCCGCCGGGACCAGCACCAGAGACCTTGCGACCACAGCTAACCACCTCACTACACGCTTGGGCCTGCCAGGTCTGACCGGCCTCCTGCCCTGCCAGCGGATCCAACTCACGACCAGGTGATGATCGGTTGACAGCTCCGCCCCTCTCTTCACCCGAGTGTCCGAGACACGCGGTCGAAGGTCAGATGATACGACTACAAAGTCGATCATCGACCTCCGGCCTAGGGTGTCCTGGTGCCACGTGCACTGATGGACACCCTTGTGCTCGAACATGGTGTTCGTGATGGACAGGCCGTGACTGGCACAGAAGTCCAACAACTGAACACCGCTCGGGTTCAGATCAGGGGGGCCGTTCTTCCCGATCACCCCTCTCCAAGTGTCACTGGCATTTCCCACATGGGCGTTGAAGTCCCCCAGGAGAATAACGGAGTCCCCGGGCGGTGCACTGTCCAGTACCCCTCCCAAGGACTCCAAGAAGGCCGGGTACTCTGCACTACCGTTATGCCCGTAGGCCGTCACAACAGTGAGAGACTTGTCCCCCACCCGGAGGCGGAGGGACGCGACCCTCTCATTCACCGGGGAGAACTCCAACACGTGGCGGCTGAGATGGGGGGCAATGAGTATGGCCACCCCAGCTCGCCGCCTCTCCCCGCGGGAAACACCAGAAAAGTGTTTCTGGTGTTTCCCCCTCTCAAGAAGTTGGGTTCCAGAGCCCAAGCTGTGTGTGGAGGTGAGGCCGACTATCTCTAGTCGGTATCGCTCAACCTCCCCCACAAGCTCGGGCTCCTTCCCCCCCAGTGAGGTGACGTTCCACGTCCCAAGAGCCAGATGTTGGGTGTGCGGACTGGGTCGTCGAGGTCTCCGCCTTCGACTGCTGCCCAGTCCTCTCTGCACCTCGCCACCACGGACCCCTCTGCAGGTGGTGAGCCCACAGGAGGGACTGCCCACGTCATCCCTTCGGGCTGAGCCCGGCCGGGCCCCGTGGGCTAAGGCCCGGCCACCAGGCGCTCGCTTGCGAGCCCCGACCCCAGGCCTGGCTCCAGGGTGGGGCCCCGGCTGCACCATGCCGGGCGACGTCACGCCCGGCATGGCGCAGGCGTGACGTCGCCTGCGCCATGCCGTCGCCTGCGCTTAATATTAAATAAAATGACATTTTTATTTAATATTAAGAAAATAATCAATTGGAATAACGAAATTGTCCTTGTTAAGTCTGGACTTATTTCCATCAAATCCAGCTTCAGATTCATTCTTATTTAACCACTATAGAAATAAAAAATATACTATTTAATCTTAAACACTTAGGTGGTGCTGTAAACATTTGTTAAGCACTGCATTGTTATACATCTGTTTTATTATTTTTTATTCATGCAAGTTATTTATAAGTTAGCTCTTGGGCAAAATACATGTTTTTGTATTTGTAAAAAAGTTGTCTTCTTGTTCAGCTCTTTAAATCTGAGTTAGATTTCTAAGTTTGAATTACTGTTACGTTTATTTACAGAAAAAGCCAATATTACTGTATCGATATATCAGTTGAAATTTACTGTATCGTATTGTATCGTTTTGTTCTAAAAATGTATCGTTACACCCCTATTTACTACCAATGAAATAAAGCACCAAAAAAAGCGCATTATAAGACCAAGCAACATTTTTAAAACATCCTTGTAATGTTTTACTTTGGACAAGATCAGAGAAAATGGTCCAAACCAAGCGACTACTCCACCTTCTGACCTGTCCTGCTACATCCAGAGACAACTCCACCTCTGCTGCTGTGACCTGAAGGCCTGTGGCGGATTAATACTATCATTAACTTTTCAGAATGATCCATTTTATTTTTGCTGCTACTGGACACCTGAATTTCTCCTACGGGGATGAATAAAGTATCTATCTATCTAATGGCCCTGTAGTATACTAGTAGCAATATAGTCCATTATGAAATAAAATACACAATGTCTATGTCAAAAAACTTGTATTATTGCTATCAACATGTGACTTGGAAAATTAGCCTTTGAAATATAGTTGTTCCTTTTCCAAAGTCAAGCTGTATGAGGAGAACAGTTTTGTTTTCGATCTGCAGCTGCTTGGATTCGGCTGAGTATGGCATCAAGATAAACTAATTATAGATACATTTTAGAGAAAAAAGGGAAACAACAATGCTTGAATGAATGTTTGCAGATGACGTGAAATGTTGATTCAGTTTTTGTCTTATTATGTATTGGAGATTTTTTATGCTGTATGTTGAAATTGGGATCCAAATAAATACACACATAAATAGCAGTATACTTCTGTAAAAAAATCATGTCTTTCTTGTTCTGCAGGTGTGGGAATGTTTGTTATCCTGAAACTACTCAAACTGGATAATTTAGAATCATTCATTTCTAAGCCCCACCTCCTTCTGCTGCATGCTCCTCCCTCTCTCTGTGTCCCAACCATTACCCTACATGTCTACTACTGTTACCCGCTCACATGAGGCTCCGCTGCAGACTGGGGCCTCTGGAGGGTTAGGGTTGTGGGGCCGGTGGAGGGGCCGCAGTGCTCTGTGAGTTCTGACCAGACCCAAGGCCCCCCACAGCTCTTCTCTCTAGATGATTAATTAGATAAGATATGAGATCCTTTATTTGTCCCACAGTGGGGAAATTTCAATGTTGCAGTGCACAGAACAGTAGTAAGAGCACACAGGGAGCACACAAAAAATAAGAAATAGAATTAGTTGCTGTGTTTGTTAGCTAGCTGTAAAAGCTTTTGATGAAAATCAGACTCACATCTTGTACACCAAAGCAACCTGGACGTTTATTCACAAAATGGCAGTTAATTCAGGCCGGACAAGAAACAGATACATTATATATTGAAATTTACGTCATCATGAAAAGGCCGCACCCAGGCACCAGTTACTGTAACTCAAACAACAGAGTTCTTGTGATCCCTGTGACTTCCACAAGGCCAGATTATTTGTACTATTTTGTCTTGTCCACCTGTGTAGGCCATAGGTCACTATTCACCACACTTCAATATTAATGTATCTTTATCTATATATATTGAGAGTGCATTCAGTGGACATTCTGAAATTGCAGTATTGTACATTGGTCATGATTGCAGTATTTACTTATTACCGAATGATCACGTGGTTGTGCAGTTCTTGTCTGCTAGAGCTAGAGCAGCAGCAGCAGCAGCAGCAGCAGCAGCAGCAGCAGCAGAAGCAGAAGCAGCAGCAGCAGCAGAAGCAGAAGCAGCAGCAGATGTTTGAGCTGCAGACTAGAGGAACCCACTCCTACACAGCAGGCGTAGCTGTTGATGGCCGTTGTCCTACATTTGCTGAATAATTGCCCCTTGTCTGTATTTAGTATTGAACCATTGATATTAAGCCAACTCCGTCCCTGTGGCTCTGTGGGCGTGTATTTCTCACAGTTATTAGAATGTCACTCCAAAGGGCAGGTGTACGCTTGTCTTTGTTCCTTAAGAACTGGATGTTGAGTATTTCTAATCCGAACAAGCAGACCATGGGAATAAGGACCAGGAGCCTCTTTAAAGTAATAATTATACCCTACAAATCTCTAAAGCCAGTTGTGATTGGACTTTAAATGTGCTGTTATTATTTGTGACAAGTGCAGTTTGACACATACCAGACTGACACTGTTGACATATTGCCCCAATGTTGTATTAAGCAAGGTACAGACAATGCTGATTCTATAGGAAGTTTTGGAAACACCTTTGGTCTTCTCAAAACCGATGAGAGCGATGAAAGTAACGACACTGAAGACAAAGAGGAAAAACCAGTTTCAAACGTTGGGGAAACGTGGAAGTGCATTTAAGGTGACGACCAGATTGACAACTAATGTATCCTGACAGTCTCTAAAACAACTGTGACTGTTTTTGTGATGGTAGAAAAATACATATGACAAATGCTGCAAACAGAAGCAGTTTGATCGGCCTGTTTTTTGTGTGCAGCTTTTTTTTTTAGTGTTTTAATTTGCTGATTTTAAATGGTGGCTTTTAAATGGCTGCCAATGAGAAGCACTTTGCATTTTGTGTGAACTCTGCTGTACAAATACATGTGGGTTTATGGATTGATTGGGAGTCATTTTGTGGGAAAGTATTTAAAGTGTTGTTTGGGTTGGTTGTGTTTCTCAAATCTGGAACAGTCTTCCTGAAAATGTGGGTCAACTCTCACAATGTTCAAATCCAGGTTAGTGTGTAGCTGTGCATACAACTGAACGATTGTATACTGTGATTGTTTATATTGTAAAGTCCATGTGTGTAATGTCTCCTCTCTTGTTTTGTTTATCACTTTGAGTTCCCTTGTGTCTAGTATTTTGTCGTTTTTATCACATTTTTATTCTTAATTGTTTTTTATGATTAGATTTGTATTTTTTTTTACTTTGCGCATGATGTTTTACTACTATTTTATTTTTTAAAACATAAGGCTGGCAAACCTGCATATTTAAATGTGTTGATTGTATCTCTGTGCAGCACTTTGGAAACTTGTGCTATATAAATAATGTTGATTGGATTTACTGAATGTATTGAGTTGTAGCTGTAGTAGATTGACTGTCTACGGTGACCTATGAAGGGACTGAATGTTAATTTCTGACTGTTTCTGTGTCTTAATTTTCATTTTACTTATTGCCAGCTGCACTGTAAAAAGTGATGGAAAACAAGGCAGAAAGAAAAGACAAAATGTATCTCAAGTTGAGCACAATTTGACTGCCTTAAAACTAGATTTGCCAATGGGACACGCAAACTTAGAATGAGAAAAAAAGCAAAACATCTTTAAATAAGAAGAAATGGCTTTGTCTCATTGGCAAATCTTGTTTTAAGACAGTCAGAATGTGCTCAAATTAAGATAAAAAAAAAAAACCCAGTCCATTAAGGCAATTATAACCTTATATTTAATGATTTTTTGCAGTGGATCATGTCATACACAACACTCTAACACACACCCTCCAGCAGAAAGTCAAATAGCGCTACTATCAACACACTTTTTTTCCACTCTTCCACTTTGCAAGTATTATTGGTAACACCCGCAGCCACACTTCTATCCACAGCCACATCATTAGCCTTAAAGATTTTTGGAATGAACCCCATCGCTAAATTGATTTCATCCCAGTCTAGACAAAGGCATGGAGATGAATGGGCAGGGGCTGGGCTCAGTTGATTCCTCGGCCCATTGGAGCAAGGATTAAGAGGCTTTTGGGGGGTTAGCAAAGCGGCATCCTTCTGCACAAGGTCAAATGCCCTTCCAGTGTGTTTGTGTGTTTGTGTGTGTGTGTGTGTGTGTGTGTGTGTAAGGGGCATGCCTGGAGGTCCGGTCGTCTTTGCGAGTGACTGAGTGAAGTCATCTGTCAGGACAAGGGGGGAATGTAGGGTCCCAAAACAAAGCATGGAGGGCTGGGAGAGACGGAAGACGCCCAGGGGGGAGATCAGCATCGATGGGCTGTTAAGGAGAGCTATCCCGGACAAGAATAATACGTTAAGTGGTAGTGGGGGGATTCAAGGTTAAGCTGAAATCTGAGTGAGACGGCAAAAAGTAGCAGCAAGGCAAAAGCAAGAATGTTCATCACTGCAAAAAAATGCTATAATTTAAGGTAATAATTTCTTGATTCCAGGTGATTTAATCTTATTTTTCTGGCTTTTCTTTATTACAAGTGTAACCCACGTAGTTTAGCACTGTAACCCACGTAGTTTAGCTTAGTTGTAATCCCGCGTGACCCACGCAGCCACCGGACGTGATGCTTTAACCTGGCGCTGCCCCCTGTCCTCCCCCCTCTCATGGTGCTGCACTCACTGTTGTGATGCT
This sequence comes from Knipowitschia caucasica, assembly GCA_964034765.1. NCBI lineage: Eukaryota > Metazoa > Chordata > Actinopteri > Gobiiformes > Gobiidae > Knipowitschia > Knipowitschia caucasica. The sequence continues at coordinate 17,943,575 of OZ035835.1, forward strand.
ACTGCTGCTATTTGCTACTGCTACTATCCGCTGCTGCGACTGATCTGCCATGGATCTGCTGCAATAAATTCAGCTGAATCACCGCTGCTTTGCCTCGAGCTAGGACATCCCTCCTTCGCTCAGCGGTGAGTCCGTTTTACCCCATTTTACTCTGATACTTGTTAAGAGTTTGATACGAGCGAGCATTGAGTACTCCATTAGATGTACGCGCGGATATTAGCCGCTTTGCGGGCAGCACAAACGCCAGAGTGGAGTTTCAAATCCACGTAATGCAAATCGATTTACTGATTTATATTCTTTTGTTCCTGCCGGATCTTAGGTTAGGCCTTTATTAAGTTAAGGACACCTTGTGTTGTTTAAATCCGTCCTGGATATAATTAGAACGAATGGTTTTGGCGTGTATACTTGGTTTGGCCATGACTGTTCTGCATTGACCCCATGGTGACGATCATGAGTGAGATCTTTTGATTAATATTTGAATTCGTTGCGCAACTTTTGATTTGATCGATATTTAGAACATAGCCACATCTTTACTTAAAGTGCACTTAATTAATTATGTGACTAATGAACTATGTTTCATAATGTATTATGTTTACAAACCCCATTGTAGATTGTTATATTTCTTCATTGTTATGTGTGTGTATAGAGCTTTGGGTTTTACTATGAGTCATAATTTGGGTTTTTTCCTTTGACCTCGTGTAGGTCAGGTTTTTTCACCCCTCCCTTTACCCCTCCTCGTGGACTATGATGGCGAGCTAAGAGCCCCCACCTCATGGTAGGAGATTGACGTCTATTTGTTTGTTCCTGATGTAAAAGAACTGGAGTCGTTGCTGGATTTACAAATAACTTTGGGATATTACAAACGTTTTGGATTTACAAAGAACTTTTGGATATTACAAATAACTTCCGGATAGTGAAACAATTCGACCAAACGGAACTTGTATAGAACTGTATAGAAAGAACTCATAGGACACGAGTTGCCTGTTTTGTTTTGTTTGTTTGTTTGGTTAACACATTCATTCGTTTCCTCATAGTTGTTTTGTTTTGAATCCTACATATTTGGTTATTTTTTTTCCCTCATTGTCATTGAGGGCACCTACCCATATAATAAGAATACATAATTCAAATCAACCATTTGCTTCTTTCCTTTTTCATTCACTCTATGGCTCCCCTCCGAGCCAGTTTTCTGGTCAGTTAAGCACTTGTTCCGCAGTCACCCGACCTAGCCCTAAAGAGCGTTACATTTGGCGAGCTAGCCAGGAGCTATAACGTGTGAATGAATGTTTAATTTGATATGAGATTCGGGAAAAAAAAATAATAATAGAAAAAAATATTAATAGAAAAAAATGGCAGACTTTGTTTCTAAGTCGGGGGATGTGATGTCTCCAAATCAGCACTAGTTACTGGCGCGTCTAACACAGACACTGACAGAGAAATAGTTGATTGCCTCCGTAGCTATGGAGAGATTAAACGTGTCATCACAGTTAGTGACAAGTCTAGTTCTTTTTATCAAAACCTGATCGTTGAGTATGTAGACCAAACATCAATGTCTTTACTACAACCATTACTGCCGTATACACACAAGTCGTTAGTCGCGGACCGCAGTTTTTACGTTACATCGCTTGCGTCCCAATACGAGGCAACGGTGAGTGACAGCACCTCAATTCCCTTATCCAACCCATCTTCAGATCCCGATACGGACTATCTTATGGACCTGAAGCGCATAGCCGATAGCTCTGGAAAACGCTTTGAGGATGTCCTGAAGTCTGTCATGGATCAAATCGGTAGCCATTTGGACAAGGCTGGAGCCAGAAGGAAGGATGATGTTCGATTGGCTGCCAAATACAAGGATGGAGAGGAAGATGGGGAGGAGGACGAAGAGGATGATTACAAGGAGGAAGGAGGAAGGACCATCGACATGCCATCCACAGCATGGCCGGATACAATGCAAAAGGCAGGGCCATTTCGAGGCTCCTTCCAATTTCCATCATCCTCCCAACAGCGGGCTCGAATCGGTCAAAGTTATCCAAAGGTAGCTGGTGAAAGGATCTCACTGTCTGGGGATGATCTTAACCCACAGGAAGTGCGAAGGGTCGTCGTGGAACATGTCGTTCGGAACAGCGATGTGGTCACGTCATCGTCTTTACGGCTCAGATCATTTTCCGGGAGAGTCCCAAAACCAAGCAGTGAAGTGGATTATGAGTCGTGGAGAAGCCAAATCGAACTGTTACAAGCTGACCCCAATCTTTCAGCCTTGCATGTCACTCGGCGTATAATGGAGAGTTTATTGTCCCCTGCCGCAGATTTAATCAAAGCTTTCGGGCCAGACGCACTACCCACAGGCGTACTTCGTGTGTTGGACTCGGCTTTCGATACAGTGCAGGATGGGGAGGAGCTCTTTGCTCAATTTCTGAATACGCTGCAGAACCCGGGTGAACAACCCTCGTCCTACCTTCAGAGATTGCATCTAACGCTAAGCACTGTTGTTAAAAGAGGCGGCATCACAGCAGTTGATCAGGACAAGCACCTGTTAAAACAGTTCTGTCGTGGATGCTGGGAAAACGGCGTAATCGTGAAATTACAACTTGAACAAAAGAAAGACAATCCCCCATCATTCGCTGAGTTGCTATTATCATTAAGACTGAGGACACTGGAGCTAACGAGGAGGGAGGAAGCCAAAATGTGTCGATGGGAATCAAATTCATTTTACCCAATAGGTTTGATATGAACGTATGCTCGAGATTTGTAAAGTCGTTGAATGAGGAAGACAGTTAAAGACTCTTTAATGAAAAAGCACATCGGCTCCACAAAGCAACGAGCCAGTATTCAATCTCAAAGCGCTTGGTCTGGTGCTAGTCCGAGCACAGACACAAACCCAAGTGATGAACTGAAAGATTTAAAAAACCAAATTCAGAAGCTTCAAGAGCAGATGTCAATACTCTTGTCCCAAAAGGCATTATCCTCAAACCAGGGGCCACGACCTGACCTGTCAAAGCCAACCAGCTACACCCAATCATCAGTCAAGCCAAGACCCTGGTACTGTTTCAGGTGTGGTGAAGATGGGCATGTCTCGTCCTCTTGTACAAATAAGCCCAATCAAAGCCTCGTTGAACAAAAGAAAAAGCAGCTACGCCAAAAACAGCAGGCGTGGGACACAAAAACTGGCAAGTCAAACTAGCAGCAGCTCCTGTTAAGGGACACCCGGAAGCTGCTGAGACCCAAAGTCCCAGAAATACGCAACGGCCAATCATGCTGCCCAGAGGCCTTATTGGAACAAAGAGCACTGGCCAAGTCCGAATAAATGGAACTCTATTCAATTGTCTCCTTGACAGTGGATCTCAAGTAACCACAATACCACACTCGTTTTACAACAGACACTTGGTCGAACACAAGATAAAACCCTTGAACAATCTGTTGGAAGTCGAAGGGGCAAATGGTGAAGCTGTGCCCTATTTTGGATATGTCGAACTCAATCTGACTTTTCCGTCTGAACTCTTTGGAACGGAGACTGAACTGGACACTTTGGCTATGGTTGTGCCTGATGTCAAACACTCTAACCCGCTTCTGTTGATCGGGACCAACACATTGGATGTGGCATATCAGAAGCATCTGGAAGCTGGCTCCATCGACCACCAGTCTACCGGATGCGGATACAGAGCCATTATGAAAATCTTGCAGCGCCGGCATGCAGAGACATTTACAAATAACCCCTTCCTTTTGATACTTTGTTCTGACCAACCAGAGACGATTATGCCAGGCAAAACAACAGTCCTGGAGAGCAAACTCACACCTCGGCTGTTAGAAGATGAGAAAGCTGCGGTAATTGAGCATCCTTCCTCAGTTACCCTTCCTGGTGGCCTCTTTGTTAAACGTTGTCTTGTTGACCTGCCCCAACATCGGCCTTGTTCCCTGCCGGTTGTAGTAACAAACGAGTCAGAACATCCAGTCGTACTCCCAGCTCGAGCAATTATCGCAGAGATCAGTGCTTTCCAAACCATCATACACAAAAAGCACACTGTGAAAGATCCGGAAATACCAGAGCCATCACTGATCCAATACAACTTTGGGGACTCACCATTGTCGCCCCAGTGGAAAGAGAGACTTGTGTCCAAGCTTAACAGCATATCAGACGTGTTTGCCAAGCACGATCTCGACTTTGGACGGACTGACATGGTGAGACACCAGATAAAGATGTCAGATCCGACACCTTTTAAGCAACGTCCGCGACCCATCCATCCTCATGATGTTGACGCGGTGAGGAAACATCTACAGGAGCTGTTAGATACGGGAGTCATAAGAGACTCTGACTCACCGTTCGCGTCCCCAATCGTAGTTGTTCGGAAAAAAAACGGAAGCGTACGCTTATGTATCGATTACCGCAAACTAAACATGCAAACCATCAAGGATGCATATGCCCTTCCGAAGATGGAGGACGCTTTTGCTACTCTTTCTGGATCGGAATGGTTCACGGTGCTTGATCTGAAGAGTGGATATTACCAGATTGAGATGGATGATAAGGATAAATCGAAGACCGCTTTTGTGTGTCCTCTCGGGTTCTATGAATTCAATCGCATGCCGCAGGGAGTGACCAATGCGCCAAGCACATTTCAGCGACTTATGGAAAAGTGCATGGGACAGTTGAATCTGAAGGAGGTGTTGGTGTTCATTGACGACTTAATAGTCTTTGCACCAACACTTGAGGAACACGAAGACCGGTTAATGAGAGTCCTGAATAGGCTCAAAGACTTTGGCTTGAAGTTGTCTATTGAAAAATGCGTGTTCTGCCAAAAGTACGTGAAGTATTTGGGCCACGTGGTGTCCCAAGACGGAGTGGAAACGGACCCCGACAAAACGTCTGCACTGAAGTCCTGGCCTGTCCCACTAAACTTGAAAGAGCTGCGGTCGTTTCTGGGATTTGCTGGGTACTATCGGCGTTTTGTGCGAGATTTTGCAACAATTGTCAAACCATTGCATGATCTTACTGCTGGCTATCCACCTGGCCAAAAGAAACTTAAACCGACCATCAAAGCAACAAACTACTTGAATCCAAGAGTACCCTTTGGTGGTCGCTGGACCCCACTTTGCCAGAAAGCCTTCGAGAACATCATTGACAAGCTCACCTCTGCCCCCATACTTGCTTTTGCGGACCCCAACAAGCCGTACGTGCTTCACACTGATGCAAGTTCCAGCGGTCTTGGGGCAGTTCTCTATCAGGAACATGAAGGGACGAACCGTGTTGTGGCATATGCCAGCAGAGGCCTGTCAAGGAGTGAATCAAACTACCCAGCACACAAGCTGGAGTTCCTTGCGCTTAAATGGGCTGTCACAGAGAAGCTCAGCGATTACCTCTATGGCATGCAGTTTACAGTTGTTACAGACAGCAATCCGTTGACCTACCTGTTAACTTCAGCAAAATTGGACGCTACCTCTTACAGGTGGCTCTCGGCTTTATCCACTTTCAGCTTTAAGATCATTTACAGATCTGGAAAGCAGAATGCTGATGCTGATGGCCTTTCACGCCGTCCACATCTTGAGGTGCCTGAAGACCCCACGTCCAGTAAAGAACGTGAATGGGTTCTCAAGTTCATCAAATGCCATCTTGACGGGGACCAGACAGTCATTGACCTTGCCACAGTGAAAGCGATTTGTGACCGTCAACTAGTGTTTGGCTCTTCAACTGTTGACCCGGCTCTTGCCCTTGTCCTCTCCTTGACGACAAACCCAGATAGCCTACCTGACAGCTTTTCCGATGACGCTCAGTTCGCCTCCTCGGTGGTCCCTTCGTACTCTACTGCTGATCTCGCCGCAAAGCAGCGATCTGATCCAATCATTCGGCATGTGATTGCGCAGATAGAACGAGGGGAATCACCGCCACCTTCTCTGCGAGAACAACTCCCAGAATTGCCCTTTCTTTTGAGAGAAAGTAACAGAATGACATTCCGAAACAACCTTCTAGTGAGAAGGAGGCAGGTTGGGAGTTTCGTTGTTTACCAATTGGTGTTGCCGGAAGAATGTCGCGATGCTGTTCTGTCCCAGCTACATGACCAAATGGGCCATCTTGGAATAGAGAGGACATTAGATCTGGTCCGGTCCAGGTTCTTTTGGCCAAAGATGGCTGCGGACATCCATAGAAAGATCAGAACTTGTGAACGTTGTGTGAAGCGTAAAACCTTACCAGAGAGGGCTGCGTCTCTTGTTAACATTAGGACATCACGGCCACTAGAGCTTGTTTGCATGGATTTCTTATCTCTGGAGCCTGATCGTCGAGTGAAGGATATACTTGTGCTCACTGATCATTTCACGAAGTATGCCGTTGCAGTGCCTACTCCAAATCAGAAAGCCCGCACTGTCGCCAAGTGTCTTTGGGAGCATTTCTTTGTCTATTATGGCATCCCGGAGCGGTTGCACAGTGATCAGGGCCCTGACTTTGAATCACGGACCATAAAGGAGCTGTGTGGCATTGCTGGTATCGAGAAGGGAAGGACTACTCCATACCACCCCAGGGGAAATCCTGTTGAAAGGTTTAATCGTACCCTGTTGAACATGCTGGGGACATTAACGGAGGATAAAAAGTCCCGCTGGAGAGAGTTTGTTAAACCCCTCGTACATGCATATAACTGCACTAAAAATGACGTGACTGGATATTCACCTTATGAGTTGATGTTCGGTCGCCAACCTCGCTTACCTGTTGATTTAGCTTTCGGACTACCTTTGAGGGACGTCGTTTCGACGTCCCATTCACAATATGTCCAGGATCTGAAGGACCATCTGAAGGAGAGCTACCAAATGGCCATTGCGAATTCCGAAAAGGAGATGAGTCGCAACAAGTCCATATTTGATCGTCGCGTTTCTCCTTCTGAACTGGCTGTTGGTGATAGGGTGCTTGTAAGAAATGTTCGCTTGAGAGGGAAACATAAGCTGGCTGACAAGTGGGAGTCTGATGTCTATGTGGTGGTGAAGAAAGCTGGTGACCTCCCTGTGTTTACGGTTAAACCTGAATGTCGGGAGAAGCCTCTAAGAACCCTGCACAGAGATCTCTTGTTGCCCTGTGGTTACTTATCGGGTACTGTCAAGCGTCTTCCTGTGACAAAGAAGACACATGCCATCTTGTCGGGTCTCGAACCCGGACTTGTCGAGGACGATCAATCAGAGGATGAGTATGTGACGGATACCTCTGACCGACTGGTTGTTGGCCCTGTGAACTTCACCCACACTAGGGTTGTCGACAAGCCAGCAATTCCCCTGCCAACTGGTGACCAGCCTCAAGCGTCTCCATGCTCCTTTGTTCCCCCTGTCCCACAGGTGGCTCCGTTAGCTATGGACGAGCCTCCATGTTCCGCTGCTTTCTCCTTTCCACCAGTGGTTCCACCAGCTATGGATGAGGAGCAGGTGGATGAGGAGCAGGTGGATGAGGAGCAGGTGGATGAGGAGCATTTTCCGATTGCTTCAGAGGAGCTGAGTCCAGTGGAGATTGAGGAGCGCGGGCCAGGACTAGGCGACCTTCAGGTGGGTGCCTTGCCGGTCGATGATCGCTTTGCTTCTGATTCGCCAGTGTCTGAACTGGACAGTGAACGCTCTCCCGGTGTGCTGTCTTCTGTTGCATGTGTGCCTGACAGTCCGGACTGTGATCCTCCTCCCCGTCAGTCGACTCGCACACGCCGGCCGCCTGATCGCCTCCAGTACGACAAGCCTGGTAACCCGCTGCTTAAGAGCATACAATCCCTGTTTCATGGCTTGAGTACAGCTTTCTCCTATGTCCTAGAAGAAGTGGGTGATGGTGATGTAATTGCACCCGCCTTCCAAACAGTCTGCAGCCAGCCTGCCCCATGTCCGGGGACGTTCATGGATTCAGTGGGGGAGGCTGTAACCCACGTAGTTTAGCACTGTAACCCACGTAGTTTAGCTTAGTTGTAATCCCGCGTGACCCACGCAGCCACCGGACGTGATGCTTTAACCTGGCGCTGCCCCCTGTCCTCCCCCCTCTCATGGTGCTGCACTCACTGTTGTGATGCTACTGCTGCTATTTGCTACTGCTACTATCCGCTGCTGCGACTGATCTGCCATGGATCTGCTGCAATAAATTCAGCTGAATCACCGCTGCTTTGCCTCGAGCTAGGACATCCCTCCTTCGCTCAGCGGTGAGTCCCGTTTTACCCCATTTTACTCTGATACTTGTTAAGAGTTTGATACGAGCGAGCATTGAGTACTCCATTAGATGTACGCGCGGATATTAGCCGCTTTGCGGGCAGCACAAACGCCAGAGTGGAGTTTCAAATCCACGTAATGCAAATCGATTTACTGATTTATATTCTTTTGTTCCTGCCGGATCTTAGGTTAGGCCTTTATTAAGTTAAGGACACCTTGTGTTGTTTAAATCCGTCCTGGATATAATTAGAACGAATGGTTTTGGCGTGTATACTTGGTTTGGCCATGACTGTTCTGCATTGACCCCATGGTGACGATCATGAGTGAGATCTTTTGATTAATATTTGAATTCGTTGCGCAACTTTTGATTTGATCGATATTTAGAACATAGCCACATCTTTACTTAAAGTGCACTTAATTAATTATGTGACTAATGAACTATGTTTCATAATGTATTATGTTTACAAACCCCATTGTAGATTGTTATATTTCTTCATTGTTATGTGTGTGTATAGAGCTTTGGGTTTTACTATGAGTCATAATTTGGGTTTTTTCCTTTGACCTCGTGTAGGTCAGGTTTTTTCACCCCTCCCTTTACCCCTCCTCGTGGACTATGATGGCGAGCTAAGAGCCCCCACCTCATGGTAGGAGATTGACGTCTATTTGTTTGTTCCTGATGTAAAAGAACTGGAGTCGTTGCTGGATTTACAAATAACTTTGGGATATTACAAACGTTTTGGATTTACAAAGAACTTTTGGATATTACAAATAACTTCCGGATAGTGAAACAATTCGACCAAACGGAACTTGTATAGAACTGTATAGAAAGAACTCATAGGACACGAGTTGCCTGTTTTGTTTTGTTTGTTTGTTTGGTTAACACATTCATTCGTTTCCTCATAGTTGTTTTGTTTTGAATCCTACATATTTGGTTATTTTTTTTCCCTCATTGTCATTGAGGGCACCTACCCATATAATAAGAATACATAATTCAAATCAACCATTTGCTTCTTTCCTTTTTCATTCACTCTATGGCTCCCCTCCGAGCCAGTTTTCTGGTCAGTTAAGCACTTGTTCCGCAGTCACCCGACCTAGCCCTAAAGAGCGTTACACAAGGGAGACATTTTTTTTATCTTTTTTAGAAACAAGATAATTTGTCTTGTCCCATTGGTGAATCTTATCTTAAGGCAGTAACAATGTGCTTAAATTAAGATAGTTTAAGTTTAAACAATTTTCAACTTATTTTCAATCATTTTTTGCAGTGCAGCTATCAACTAATGACCGATTCATTGATGAAAAGTTGTAAAAATGACTGACTTTCAAAACTAACTATTGAGTCTCTATATTGTGATCCATATAAGCAACAGAAATGTCCAAACAGACCACAATAGATGCCAAGAACGACTATTGTGCTCTTGATGATATCCTGCAGGGTTGATCTCTGGCCTTTTCACACCTCGCAGCTAAAACTTGGGTTATTTTCAGTGTATATTACTGATTACTAAGCACACTTGTTGTAACTGTACTCTTTACCTTGTTTTATGTATGTACTTGTCTGGTACACACTGGGGACTTTTGCATATGTATTCCAATGTGGTTTTACTACAAATAGCCAATACAATAAATCTGAAAGTTAAAATATTAGCACTTTACTTTAACAAGACATGTTTTAGAGTCGCATCTTTTGAGCTTCCAAAATAATCCCACACTTACAGGCCTTCCGATCCAAACAACTCATCCATTACTCAAATTCACTATTGTCCCACTGTTATTGGACGACAGTGCCTTCGATGAACAAAACAATTATACAACTTTTGTTTTATTGCAACAATAACAAAGTGCAGACACAGCAGTGCATCACTGAATTGAGCCTCCATCAGATTTTCTTTCATTTGTGCCACAATCCCGTGTGTCTACCTAGTCCGTTGTAAAGACATGGCAAGTGTATTTGTATGGCACAGTTCATACACAAGGCAACTCAAAGTGATGAACAAAACAAGATAGAAACAATCACACAAGACATTAAAATGATAAACAATTGCCATACATTAAAAAGAGTAAAGATAAGTTGTATGCACAGCTAAAAAGATTTTTTTTTTAACCTGGATTTGAACATTGTCAAAGTAGAAGCCTGTCTCACGTTTTCAGGAACACTGTCTGAAACACAGCCTCTCCGAGAGATAAATCAGAGAAAAAAAAGAGAGAGAGAGACGTACTGAGCCTCCTGGATTGCGTTCCTCCTGCAGGCGAGGCCATTATTAGTTCATATCCGGCTGAAGTTTTACCACAGCTGCAAATGTCACGCGTGTCAAAACATCGGCGTCTCTTTGAGCTGCCGCCAGTGGATTCAGGTGCTGATGATGCTGCAGTGAGAATAGTGATCTAATGGTGATATATAAGTGCACGACGTGAACCGCGTGGAACATTTCAGGGATGTCCCACCGACTCCAAGGCCGTGGAAGACTATCACGGCCAGAATTAACCTCAGAGCCGCCGTGTGTTCAGAGACGGCTTTAGCTTTCACACGCAGCACACGCGTTCCAACCTCTTTCTCCTTTGGAAGTAGACATTTTTAAACTACTTTATCATGCGAAAGTCTGAGGTTTTGAAATGTAATCCTTGCTTCTTCGTTATGCTAAAGTTAGAGATGTTATACTTACTTCAAATTATGCTAAAGTCAGAGATTTTTTTCATCATTCTTGCTTCTTCTTTTTGGTAAAGTTGGCGATTATAGATTGCTTCCTTATTATGCTAAAGCTAGAGATTGTATTTACTGTGATTTTATTTAGTAGAGAGTTTACTATAGAGTTATTAAGTATAGAGTTTGGAATAGAGTCTTGTGCTCCTCATTCTTACTGTTCTGTAACAGTTTTCTTGTGGTTTGAAAGTCGGGTACCCCAGCTTTAAGAACAACATTTATTTTGTGGAAAGTTCATGCCGTGAAAAAGAATCGAAAACTGTATAACCCCCCTTGAATATTAAACTTTCATCTTTTAATTCGACATTTATAGTCATTTTTGTATTTTTTTTATCTTGAAAATAGATGACAGACATTCTTGCTATGGCCACACCCTGCTGATCGATTAGTCAACGACAAAGGGCCTACAAATAGCTCTCAAATATTAGGCATATATATAATAGCCTCTTCAGAAAAGGGGCTTTAACTGGCATTGAATGTTGGTTACAAAACGACCAAAAATGTTGAATAAAACGGTAAAAGTGATGAAAATAAGAGAGAAATAGCTAGAATTTAAGCACATTTTGACTGCCTTAAAACACAATTTGCCCATGGGATAATGCAAAATGATCTTGTTTTAAAAAGATGGGTTCGGGTCTCTTGGAATGAGAAAATGAAACAATAGTTGAGAAGTAATAAGATTGCCCCATTGGAAAATATTGTTTTAAATTAAGACAAAAACCACTAAATTCAAGCATTTATCACCATATCTGATCATGTGTTGCTGTGATGAGTAAAAGATAATGTCATAAAAATAACTAAACTAATAAATAAACTACAAACAGCAGAAAAAGTCACAAAGTCTCGAACACCAAAAACAACAACCATCATGCTTCCAGTACAAAAAGCCGTCAAATTGACTGCCCTGGGAGCTCCAGTGTTAAAATACGTGTCTGCATCCATGACTTCCAGCGGAGCAGATGTCTGGTGTTAGCTTGCCTCCTATTTGCTGTTGCATGATCCTCCGATTAGAACATCCTTCTTGTTTTGCTTGTAGTAATCCAGATAGAGCCTTGAGAGACAGAGGTTTTATAGAAATGCTTCCAGCTGATTTTGACTAGGACCACGCGCGTCATCTGAAAGTGATTATCCGCTCTCCGACGGCTTCCCCTGGTCCGGACTCAAACCTGACAGGCCCCATTAGGAGGACGCCTATGTTTTGATTTCCCCACAAACGGCTTGGGTTCCAACTGGAGCGCTCTGGTCCCTGCAGAGGGGAGCAGGGGATCCACGCAGACGGCCAGGCCAACGCCATTTATTTAGCTTCCCAAATCAAATAAATCTCCAGCTCTGAGATCACTGAAAAACACAGCTCGCATAAATACTCGTGTTGGAATCTTGACCAGATGTGAGGGCGAAGAGACGGTCAGAAATCTTCCACATAACGATGGCTTTTAGTCTCTTTTGAAATGTCTAAAGTATTATAGAAGCTTTTCACAAATCAGTGTCTGACCATAACGACGGCACAAGAGAATATCGCATTTTCAGTGCATAATAAATATTTACATTTGAATAAGAATTAAATACACCTCACAGTGATACTTGGACACGTCATCATTGATGGACCCGGGGTCAAAGGGTGTTTCGGGTTTTTAATCATCGACACCCTTGCCCGGGCGACCCAGCCGAGGGTGATCAGTCTCCGGCTTGTGTCCAAGTAGCGCACCACGGATCCCCTCTCGGATCCACAACCACCGGAAAACAGACTGTTATGGAATAAAAGTGGGTTTTAGGAAGTGATTTAAAAGAAGACACTAAGGGTAAAGTAAAGTAAAGGTTAAGGTGTACTTTTTTCCCCCCGTAGATCAATTCATCCTCTGCATTTGACCCATCCTGATGATGCTAAGGGCTCTATCAGGAGCAGTGGTCGCCGTAGTAACAGCGCTCGGGAATCTCCATATTGGTCAGGACTACCGCAGCTGGATTATTTTACCTATTGTGCATGTTTTTTTAGTGGTAGGGGAAACCGGAGCACCCGGAGGAAACCTACGCAGGCATGGATAGAAAGAAAACACAGAAAGTCTAAGTTCCAACTGGGATCCGAACCCAAGACCTTGTTACTGAGAAGCAAGAAATTGCTATCCTCTCAGCCACCGTGCTAAAGCCTTATCAATTTCTTACAAATACAGAATAAAAACATGTAAAAATGAATGATTGAATGAATGAATGAATGAGTCTTAATTTGGACAAAGCAAAATAAAATACAAAATAAATTTTTAAAACCTATACGTGTACAATATATTTATTGAAATTGTAAATATTGTAACGTTTTAAACAAGCTTCCATACAATTCCATAATTTTGCTCCGCATCCAGATATACAAGAACTTTTTTTTGATGTTCTGACAAAAGGCACTTTGAAATTATATGTTCCTCTTAAATTATAAACTCTTTCACTTCCACAATAAAGCCTTTGAATGTTCACAATCGTTTCATAATTAGTGACATATTTGTAAATGGGACACCCTGGAAGCCCCGTTCAGCTTATATGGGGCCCAAGACTTATCTACTGTAAATTTGTTTGGTAAACGCTTTTAGATTTAATATTAAACCAAAGTTCCCGGTGCAGGTTAAAACTGCACTCATGCTTATGTTTTTTCTCTGCTCTTTTTTCCTCGCAATCTCGCGTCTCATCTCCAAGGTCAGAGCGAGCCATTAGCGTCAGAAAGCCCCGACCGAAAGACATTATGATCCGAAGCTCTTTTCAAGTGCCTACATTTATTTCACATTTCTTTGTTTTTGCACTCCTCTCGACACACACGCAGTTCTCCTGAGCGCCGTTACCATGGTTACGGCTATGTTCGGTCCCTCCTGCTGATTACAAAGTGCGATCACTCGTCGCGGTCTTAATCACTGACGGTAATGATTTTAAATGTGCTTTTTATTGATGACGACAGGAGCCTCCACTCTGAGCTGCGAGAAGTTTAGGAAAGGATGAGGTTTACAATTTGCATAAATTACTTTCTTTGAGATTGAACAGTGTTTTATTTCCTTGCTTCTTTATTATGCTAAAGACTTTACTTCTTATTCTGCTAAAGTCTTCGTTATGCTAAAGTTGTAGATTTTATTTTTGCGTCCTTATTATGCTAAAACTTTTAAGATTTTATACTTGCTTCTTCATTATGCTTATCATTTTTATTATTTTATTATTTGAGATTTTATGTTGTTGTCTTAATCTTATATTTTAACAACAATCAAGTGGCATGGAAAGTTGAAAAGTGCACAGAAATAACCACAAATGCAGTATGATACCATTGGATGTGCTGGTTTTTATGTTTTCCTACTTCTCTTTTTATTTTTTTTAGATTACCACCAACACTGTTCTATAAGAGGGTTTCAAAAGAAAGAAAAAGAAAAAAACATATTAAGAAAAACAAAATCTAAATTTGGCCAATCCCACATTGAGACAAGAAACCTGTGTTGGTCACAAAACAACTCAATATTTATTTTGAGTATACATTCTACAGATGGATCCATAAATCTACATTATTTAACCAGGAAAGTCTTACTGGGGTTTCATAATATCTTTTTCAGGGGAGTCCTGGCCCCAGAGAGAAGGTTCAAGGTTCAAGGGGATTTTATTTGTACTCATGGGTAGATTCTTTAGGGAAGAGCGAGGCTAGTGCTTTTAGTGGTAGAGGAAACAGGAGCACCTGGAGGAAACCTACGCAGACACGTCAAAACATATCAATGTCAGAAAAAACTAAATAATCCAGGACAGCTTGTTGGGACAAACACAATGCATACTTTATAAAGAAAAGGAAATGTTAGGTACCTCAGCTTTAATAAACCAAAATTGCATCCACAGGTTTAACTCAAAAATGTAGTTCAGTGAGGCATTGTTGAAATTTGTACACACACGATTTTTATCAATTTTAAATAGATCAAATGACCGAAATCAATTAAATAATGTGAATTTGTTTAAACACCTTTAGAAATAAAATAGCAGGATAAAAATTTTGAATATTGCAGAATTCTTAGAGTAATGACAGTGACAGAAAAACCCTAAATCTTTCCTCATCTTTCTCAAACAAAAAGCCGCACAGAGAGATGCTCCTATTTTGGTCATGACCTGTTCCTCTGCAGCCGACATCGTCTCGGTCCAATATTTTGACCCAAAATGGGATCTTCTTGAGTCCGGTAATCCTGACCGGAACGTTTCGGAGCACAGGTTTCCAAAGTAGGAGAGCTTCAGTCGTTATTCTCTGGATTTACACAAAGTAAAACAGACCACGGCAGGTCAAATCTATTTGTGAGACTCTGGATCCTCAAACATCCGCAGTGACCTGCCCTTGCTTTGGTGAAAGGTATTTTAGATTTTATTTCAGATTCAGCCCCAAAATAATGTTGAACTTGACGCTTGAAAAGATTGATTTGGCTGAAATCTGACTTTTTAATATATCTGTTCATTGACATATTATGTTCCATTCAAATAAATAAGATGAATAAAATAAATACAATAAATACAATCATTAAAATGAATACAAAAAAGTAAAAATAAAAAACATAAAAATAAAAAAGCAAAACAAATAAAATACAAAAATGAATACAATAATAAAATGAATACAATAATAAAATGAATACAAAAATAAAAAGTGAAAAATTAAATAAAAAAAATAATATATAAAATAAAAAAGTAAAACAAACAAAATATATAAAATTAAAAAGAACAGTTGGTTATAAAATACACTTGATAAAAGCCATTTAAATTCTTGGGCCATTTTTTTCTGCTGTTTTTGTCTAAAATCCAGTCTAAATGTTGTCAAGCCTCAAAACTATTTTATTGGATCCTGGGGTCGGTATCGTGTGGTAAAATGTGTCGAGGGTTGGTTAGTCTCTGAGGGGTCTTCAAAAGTTATGTCTCATTCTATAAAACATTTATTGCTAGATTTGATGTGCAGTAAATTGTTAAAAATGAAAACTTTGGGACATTATTTCAGCTTGGAACCTGCATCTTTTGACAACAGACACTGTAGATTGAAAATAAGCCCTTTTTTTCCATATTATTCTAATGCTTAAACAGCCACTCTATAACGGATGAGGAAACAGTCAGAGATGGTCCGGTGTGGCTCAAATTCTCCGGTTAACTTCCAAATATGATGAAAAAGCTGATATTAAAAATCTCTGATGCGTTCCCTTCGTCTCGGCCACTCGCCGCTGGCTGCAGACACACTTTTTGACAGACGACTTTGCATACTGCCATTACCACAGTCTCCCCAGTTTATTGTTTTCTCTTTTCTTGGTTTGTTTGCTCTTTTTTGTGCAGGATTTGGCCTTAAGCAGCAGGACCGAAAATTGACTGCATTATTACAACATCCATTTCCAGTTCTGTGGGGTAATCAAGCACCTCTCGTCTCCATTCATCAAAATTAAATCCCGGCAAATGCGGTGGAGAAGCCAAAACTCCACCCGGTCCACACTGCAGTTTTTCTCCCGCCTCAGCCAGAAGTTCTGAGTGCGTTTTCCCATCGCGCTGTTGGGTAATTAGACTTGTTTGTAAAGTTTTAGAATTAAAAAACGTCAAATTTCAAATCAGAGACAATCATGATAATGGTCTGAAGCAACGGCAAAAACAAGGTTGTATAACTCTTTGCTTTTTCGTTGAGCTACTGTATATGAAACCTTTTTGGAAAGTGGGCCTTTTGCATTTTAAACTTGAGAAATGAAAAATGGTATTATTTTAAGATTAGGATTAACAGTGAGGAAATGTCGGTGTTGCATTAAGTTACCAGTTAAGTGAATGTGTACAGAGTAGAATAAACTAAAATAAAATGAAATAAGATCTCTAACTTTAGCATAACAAAGACGCTAAATCTGTAGCTTTTGCATTATAAAGAAGCAAGAAATAGGTATAAAATCAATAAAAGATAAGAGTTCCTTTATTCGTCTCAATTTTGATGTTTCAGCGCACAGACTGGACAGTAGTAAGAGCACACAGGGAGCACACACAATACACAAAATACTAAACAAGAAGTAGCTATGTTTCTAGATGCTATAAATGCTTCAATACCAGTCAAAAAAATAGATGAGTTATAAACTGTACATATATGGCGGATAAAAAGTAGATAAAGTAAAGTGACATTGTGAAGTTGTAGTATTGCACATTGCACATGATTTTAGTATTTACTTATTTACAGATGAATGACATTTACAGGCGCAGCAGTTCTCATTGTACAGTCTGACAGCAGCAGGAAGGAATGACCTACGGAACAACTCCTTCACACAGCGAGGATGAATAAGTCTATATTGGCTATTATCAATTATCAATATAAACATGGGGAGGCAGCATTTCAGATGTATGCAGCAAAAATCTGGTACTGTCTTCCAGAAAATGTGAGACAAGCATCTTCTTTGACAATGTTCAAATCCAGAATACAAAAAGTTCAGTTTAGCTGTGTATAAAACTGAAGGATTGTGTCTTCACTCTTTTTAAAGTACTTATTATTATTTATGATTTCAATCCCTTGTATTACGTCTTTCTTGTTTAGTTCAGCACTTTGAGTTTCCTTGTGTATGAACTGTGCTATACGTATAAACTTACCTCGTCTATCGTTATACCCCAGCTTTGACTCGGCTCTCATCCCTAAACAAAGCTGTGCAATAAACATATGTACCATAGCAGCTTTAAAGTCACACAAGCCGCTCTCTGGCCCCGGGCTGCTTATCTGTGCTCCCAGTCCAGATCCTGGTGAATGTAAAACACGTATCCACAGATCTCCCTCAGTAACTGCACATGAGCCTCGCTGACACACACAATAGGTGCGATGTGCAACAGGAGGTGTGAGGACCGAGAGAGGGAGGGAGCAGACACTGAAATAGTCACAAAGAAAGGAAAGGAAGCACAAAGGTACAACATTTCAAAGCTATCGTTTCATCGCGGCGAGAGCAAAGAGAAGGCAGAGATCGGGCGGACATTTACTTTTTACGTGAATGTAGTTCGTTTTTTAGGATTTTCCCAAATTTTGGGAAAGAACCGTCTGAATAAAACGTGTGCGAGAGACGTGCACGAGCCCAGTTCTCCTTGTGCACGCTCTGTCTACAAGTCACTGTCGCCATGGCTCAGACAAGCTCATGGTATAGTCCGGTTCTGAATTCGCTCTGTCTGCAAATGAAGTCCCTCACGGATGAAAAAATACATTTGAATTGAATTGATATACTTTAACCCTATACCGAAAACTGCTTCAGGAAGGGCATCAGGAGTAAAGAATTTGTTTTCACTTATAGTGGAATTTTGTAAAAAGTAAAATAGTTGCAGGTAATTTT
Source organism: Knipowitschia caucasica (assembly GCA_964034765.1). NCBI lineage: Eukaryota > Metazoa > Chordata > Actinopteri > Gobiiformes > Gobiidae > Knipowitschia > Knipowitschia caucasica. Next base: position 17,961,719 of record OZ035835.1, read on the forward strand.
CTTTTGCCCATAATCCCCAACACCCTAAATAACATTTGTATACAGTTTATAAAAAGTTGTTTATAGAATTTCATTAGGTTTTTCATTAGGTTTTTTCAATACATTTTTTTGGGAAATTGATTTATCATTCATATGACAGCTGTACACTATGGATATTATAAATCCCCAGGTTGTACGGAAAAAAAGTATACTGCTTGACTCTGCATGACAAGATGTTTTATGAGCAATTATACACAAAGAAAACCAGGCGAGAAAAGTTCCCCAAAATGAGATTAGACCTTGAAGAGTTAATTGAGTATGTCATCTTTCACTGACAAAAGTACTCATAGTTTGTATCCATTCTCTCCACACAAGTGATGACAGAAGCGAGACGCCGGACACACTGTGCATCAAAGCCCTTGATGATCAGAATCCATTCACTCTCTCATTACTATTGTAGATGTTTTTAGAGGTATAGGGGAAACTGGAGCACCTGGAGGAAACCCATGCAAGGGGAGAACATGCAAACTCTGAAAGGCTCAGTCTGGAGGTGGAACCAGGACCTTTTAGCTGTGAAGGACAAGCATTAATCACTGCCCCACTGTGTCTGCTATACCTGAACAATACTGTATAGTTAAAGCTGGGGTACCTAACTTTCAAACCATAAACGATTGGACGACATATCTAAGGGCATATAGTGGCACTAAACAGTTTGGCTAGTTTTTGGATCAGTTTTTCCAGACAATAATGACAAAGAGAGGATCCCTCAGCTCACAGCCCAATGCCTCAGACAGTGACTCACTGGGATCTTACAATTATAAGCAAGATACAACGTGAAATAAATACAGATACACAGAACATGGCTCCAGCTAGCTTATGTCCAAACTGGCCTCTACTGCAATGATGCTAACATTGGGGTAATTTCATGGAATGGGACAAATATGTCAATTCTAATGTTACTGTGATCAAGGGCCACTGACTGCATACATACATACTATACTACTAATAAAATACGTCAAAAACACCAAGATTGTTTTAGTTTTAAATTACTTATTATTTTTATTATTTATTTTTAAATGTTATATATTTATTTTTGTACATATGTTTTTCTGTCTGTTACGTCGATACTTATGTTCACTGTTTATTTAAAAATTAACAATTATAAAAAACACCAAGATTGTTGACTTCTACGTGAGTACCGCTTATAACACTGTATCTCATCAAGTGTTGTTTTTGCTCTCGTTAATAATATTCTTAAAACAACCCAAACTGTACGTAGGAAATCACAAATACTGACTTTAAACTTGGATACCACCTCTGCACATGACTCACAGCAGAGAGAGCCACTTGGAGAGCTCCAGGCTTTCATTTTGCTAAATGCGTTTATAATGAACTGGGACTTTATCTGCATCCTCCAGCACTCCATCCTCCAGCATCTTTCACATGTTTACTTGTTTGCTAAAAATGTTTACTATGACATTAAATTTAATCTAATAGTAGTTACAAAAACCCTCAAATTGTTTGGTTCTATCACAAATGTATTTTTTAATGCCTTTGTCACGTGCTTTATCAGTGAACATAGGGGACTTGTAGTAGCAGTAGTAGTGAGAAGAATTTTATTTCAAAATATTCAAGAAACAATAAATTAAGACTCAAAATAGATAGAAATAAACCATTTGAAAAAGAGGCTAGGAGAAGCAGCAAACACACACACAAACACACACACACACAAACACACACACAAACACACACACACGAGAAGACACAGGCCCAAACACTCTCTGACCACACACCTCTCTCCCACTACTTCCTCTGCGCTGAAGTCCTCACTCCTCCACTCACTTCTTCAGCGCTCTCCTCACTCAGACAATCAGCTCTCAACCCAAAGCTTCAAAAAGTGACTCCCAAGGGCTCTTTCTTTACAAGCAGCAACAAATACAGTGTTTTCTATTAAAGATGAAGGCAGTGGATGTGGTCTGCTTTGTGCATACAATATTCATTTTTGATAAATGAGAGAAAATTGTACCGGGGCCGAACCAGCAATCCTAAAGCATTTAGTATCTAGTGTGTTTTAAAATGTGTTAAAAGTCGTTGTTGTGTTCCCAGACTTGGTAGGGACGACAACCTCGCAAAGTTTGGTGACGTGACCTTTCCCTTTTTATCTACAATTGTAATTTCCTCGTGTTTCCGCGGTTCATGCTCAGTTGCGATAGGTCGAGAGGCCTCTGCCTACTTCCCCCAGAATGCCCTGTGCTTTTGGCTCGGCTTTTCGTCCAGTTTTTTTCTAACAGAGTGAAATGTTCAAACATTCGATCGACCCCATTTTGTATTGATATTGCTCACATGTCTATCGCAATATAAATCGTTGTCCTTTTATCGCCCCACCCTTATTCCAACCCTTTCTAAGTCAGTAGCCCTCTTCCATTGCTTCCTTTAGTGCTTTCGACCGTTGACTAGCTTCTCGATCTCACTCTGACGTCTTGACTTGAGACCAGGGGCATGGTCTTTCTTAGCTCGGTCTCTCTTTCCCTCCCATAAATGTAATACTTGTTAAGCCAACATAAACACGACTTAACTCTTTCTCCCCTGCTTTTTCCCAAGCTGTCCCATCCTTACGTATGCAGAATCAGATGATAGATGTCAGCGCTCTCTAATCACCCAGGTGCCCGGCGGCCATCTTGATTCGCTCTTTCCTATCTAACGACTTGAGAGAGGCAGGTTCGCGGCTGATGTTTTCGCGCCGCGGCTCTCTCATGGATCACTAGCTTTCCTGTCAGTGATTAAGTGACTCATCTAGCCCCGGTAAACAAACCCCCGGTGGAGCATCTTGCATCCATCAAGAAGATGCCTTTGATTCGCCTGGCTTATCTAACTAGGAAGCCATCCATCATACCTGCGCGACGGGAGCGGCCGGTGGTCTCGGGAGGACGGGCCCCATAAACAAACACATTGGAGTTAAGAGTACACGTGTAGAGGAGAGGCCCATCTCGCCATATCTCCTCCAGACTGTGAAGAGATGGGATTCCCAAATGTCTTCAACTGCTGGGAAACGACGGAACTAAAAATACTGAGAAAGTTGATGATTTGTGACCTGATTCTTGATTCATTATAGATATAGCAGTGTATGGAATAACAGGGTGTATTGTTTACCACTAGGGGACAGCAGGGCAGTGGTAAAGCTATAGGAGCATGAGCAAGACATAATTTATGTATTTAAAGCCTGATCCTGGTGGACCTCAGGAGCTAAGCAGAGCAGGATCTGGTTAGTACTGTGATGGGAGACCTCTTGAAGCACCGGGTACCTGCTGCGGCTGTAAAGTGCCACACTGTAATCGCGTCCTTAGGCAAGACCAATTCACCAAGTATGAGTCTGGTGTGTGTGTGTGGGTGTGTGTGGGTGTGTGTATGATTGGTGATGGCCAGTGTTTGCCTTTCTTCTGTTAGTATGCCCCAGGGCAGCTATGAGGAGGATATAGTAGTTTACCACCATTGTGTTTGGAGTGAATGAATTATGCCTTGTCTTTGATTGTCCAAAAAAGTATTGCACAAATAGAATAGAATCTTAATATTATAATCATTAATAACTTTTGTAGCATTTCCATATCACTGCCTTTTTCACAAATTGTTTCAAACAAAATGTGTCCACTACTGTAGTGTATCTCACTTCATATAATCTATTTTGGAAAAGAGCTTCCCTGTAACACTGAGTCAGGCTGCTGGACATGTGATAAAAGCTCAGATCTATTCACTCGCTGGTATCTGAGGATCCATTTGATAACATCAATAGTTTTCAGACAACACTTTTTTCCCTCCCAGATGCGTTCTTTGACGGTTTAAAGCAAACTATTCATCTTACAGCCGCAGGGAAGAATCAGGCTTTAATCCAGCTCACAATCATCTTAAGAGAATTATACTCTGTGTCTTATTCACATGTTCTGTCTGAGTTCAGGCTTGGTTTCATGGTAATGGTGATATTTATTTTGTAAAAATATTATAGCCAATACTTTTCATAATTATTAAAAACAGATTGAATGTGCCTTGCCCTCTCCAAGTGGAGGGGTCCTTCCTCAAGTGGAGGAGTTCGATTATCTCGGGGTCTTGTTCCCGAGTGAGGGAAGGATGGAGCGTGAGATTGACAGGCGGATCGCTGCAGCGTGCGCAGTGATGCGGTCGCTGTATTGGACCGTCGCGGTGAAGAGGGAGCTGAGCCGAATGCCAAAGCTCTCAATACCGGTCAATCTTCGTTCCCTCCCTCACCTATGGTCATGAGCTTTGGGTAATGGCCGAAAGAACGAGATCGCGGATACAAGCGGTCAAAAGCGGCTGGGCGCTCCCTTAGAGATAGGGTGAGGAGCTCAGTCACACGGAAGGAGCTCAAAGTAGAGCTGCTGCTTCTCCACAACCAGAGGAACCAGTTGAGGTGCCAGGGATGCCTCCTGGACGCCTCCCTGGGGAGGTGTTCCGGGCACGTCCCACCGGAAGGAGACCCCAGGGAAGACCCAGGACACGCTGGAGGGACTATGTCTCTCAGCTGACCTGGGAACGCCTTGGAGTCCCCCCGGACGAGCTGGAGGAGATGTGTGGATAGGGAAGTCTGGGCGTCTCTGCTTAGACTGCTGCCCCCGCGACCCGGCAACGGATGAAGCGGAAGAAAATGAGTGGATTGAATTTGTTAGAAGTGGATATAGTCTAAAGTTACAGAATAAAGATTGAATTATCTTGTGAATTAAAACTGACCCAAAGTGACCTTGAGTGTCAAAAAAGGCGCCTAACAAATAAAATGTATTATTATTATCATCATTATTTGTTTATTTATGTTCATTTGAATGTTTCCACACCCTTTCCCCAGCTCATCCCTCAGCAGCGCTGCTTTGCTGATATTACCACAAACACAGTGATGTAAGAGATCTTTGTCTGTCAAAAACAGGACACACCCTCAGGCTCCCGTTTGAGTCTAGAAGATCCATTTGGCATCCTCTTACATAAGACCATCTCAGCTTTCAGCACTCAGCACTGGCTCTGGTCCGCTCTCTCCCAGGATAACAGCTCAGTCTGGGAGATTACTATAGGACCAGTGGACAATGATCGTGGGTAAAATGATTATCATAAACGACTATATCACTATCAATTCAACATCGATTTAGATTTAGAGTGAGATAGATATAGATAGAAATACATCCAGAGGAAATTGAGTCATTCAACAACACAGTATATAGCAGGAACAAATGTCATTGATTTAAACTTCTTGAAATTTTGATTTTTTTTTTTTCATTTCTGCACTGAACCTGTGTGTGTTATTATGTTAATTGATTATAATAATAATGATCATATATACTTTTTAATTGCCAAAGACACATTGACCTTTGACATTGACATTTGTAAGGTCATTTTAATTTACGGGACAATAGTTTCATGTAATACATTTTGCAAAGTTAACTGATACTGGTTCCAAATTTTAAAAAAACAATCGGGGCTTAAGTGAATCTATCTTATCATACTTCTGGACACTCATTGATAATCTGCCCTGTTAAATGTCTATTGTGTATATTTATATATTTATTGTATTATTATTTTTTAAGAATGCATGCCTTTTTAAATCTATTTTTCACTTTTTTTCTTGTCTGTACCACACACCAAAGCAAAAAGAGCTCTTATATCTTACTATTATTGCATAACATCTCACTTATTAGCCTCCTGCATGCTAACGTAAACTCCATACCAGACCAAAACACTACTATCACATTGACCCATATGTTAAAAAAGTCTCTCTCACTCTTCTACTCGCAGGCTCTGGGTTTGACAGTAACAGTAGTGCAGTCCGTCAGTCGCTAAGGACATGTTTTCATACTGAATATGAGAGAATACAGAGGATAACTATGGAGAGAAGCCATGGTGGTGAAGGTGACAGCGAATGGCTCTCGGCGGCTTGTATAAAGTAATCCACTCTGGCAGATGAAGTCATGACACCGGTAGCTTTACGTTGCACCGGCTGAAAATACATGCAGTCCGCCCACCAGCAGAGATGCAAATGACTCATACCATGCAGACCAGGAATGAGCAGAGACACGTACTGGTACTTGGAGACGATATGTTGGTATGTACTGTATATGTCTGTTCTGCTCTAAGAATCTCCATGAACAGGGGTTTCACACAACATGAAAGCCAAACGTTATATTGACTAGACTTTTTATTTAACCAATTAATTAAGTTGGTTATGTATATAGCGCATTATACATAGAAACTGCTTCACAATGTTCAGATTTCAGATATTTTTCTATTCTCCACACGGTGATGGCGGAAGGGGGACACCAAACACACTGGTGCATCAAAACCCAGCATCATCCATTCATTCACTACATTCAGAACTATTGTATATGTTTTTAGTAATAGAACATACAAAGTCCACTCAGAAAGGCCTGGAGGCGGAATCGAACCCAGGACCTTTTTCTTGCTGTGAATCTTTGACAATCTTTCTAGTGACATATGAACCAACTCAGACTCTGAGGAGCACAGGGACTGGAACAGGCTTCTTTTCTGACAGTGTCCAAATCCAGGATGAAAAAAGTTCTGTTTAGCTGTGCATAGAACTGGGGGACAGTGGCTTTAATCTTTCTACTGTGATTTTATGTCCTGTATTGTTTCTATCTTGTTTTGTTCACACTGAGTTTCCCATTGTTTGAACTGTGCTATACAAATAAACTTGCCTTGCCTTACTGGAAACTTTTTTTCTTCATGGAGATTTTTTTAATTTTTCCTTTTTTTTGACTGTTATCGGTGAAATAAATAACATAATATTAAGGATACAAATTAACTAATGTCAATAAAATAGTTATCAGGACATTTCTATATATCAATGGGTTTTTTTTTATGAAGAGGAGAAGACGTAGCTCCTCTTTGGCATTTATGGTTTTATTTATTTATTTCTTTACTTTCCACATGATACAGATGCATACATGCGACTATATATTACTTGCACTAGAATGTATAGTTATACTTGCTCATCATTCTGCTAAAAAACAGGGCTTTTTGTCCGGCTTCATTTATGTTGGAGATTATATTGTATTTATTTTTATATAGAGTTATTATTAATTTATCTTGTGCTGTGTGCTCCTCATTCCTATATCCTGTGTTTTGTGATGCAACACTGAAATTTCCCCACAGTGGGACAAATAAAGGATCTCTTAATCTAAATCTTAATCTCAATGATTTTTGAATGGCAGCAGTCAAAACGAAGTGGTTTTTCAATTCTGGGAGTTCTATGTCAACAACTTACTCTTCCATAATAAAAAACCATGATTATTCTCCAGCAGAGACATGTTCACAAAGTGCTCACAAAGGCTCTGACGTGTGCACTTTTCTCACACTTCACGCCTTCATCCAAAACACATTCTCACTTGTTTCTCAAAAGGCAAACGAAGGTCACGTACAAACCAACTGGCTTTACTTACAGCAATCAGGCGCGCTTCATTTAGCAGCTGAGCGGAGAAGAAAAACAACACTGTACCACTTTAATCTCCACCTGGTGCGATGGGCCGATACCAGCTCTGCCCCCACAACAGGTGAACCAGTCCAAGCACATAGCTCCTGATGAAGCCCGAGATAACACCAGAATGGATAGATGTAGATTTTGAACACTATGAGAGGGAGAAATGTAATGATAGAAGAGTTCCCCTTAGTTTCTTGCCAGGCCTTCATTCTGACACTGTTAAAATCCAGGTGATTTGTGTCAATAAACTGGCTCTGCTCTTAATCCAGACCCAGCAGAAACTGGCTACAACCAACATTGATTCTTCAATACAAGGCTTAGAAAGTCATTTTATTGGGACAAAAGTGAAAAGAAGCTGGTGTTGTTTATTTACCATTCTCCACGGTCAATGGAGAATTCTTCATTTCACTATTACATCTAATAATGAACTAAAACCAAAGTATGTATTGAAGCAGCAAGTTTTTTCTTTCTGTCCTAGACCTGTGTGTGTTTGGGTGCTTATGTGTGTTTTTATGTTTATACCGTTTGGGAAAAAATGCATTTAGAAAAAAACAAAACATATTCTATTAAAAAAAAGTTTTCAATGACACGTAAACCAACCTATAATAATGTTTGTAATGTAAAGATTTAACTGAGAAACAGATGCATTTTGATACAAGACAATGCATCCATCTCTGGGGTTTTGTCATAAAACTTTATTATTTTCGGTCTGCATTTATAAACATTGTTTTTTTATTGATTAAAATTCTATTCACTTCAATGTATTCTTGTATCGCCCCAAATCACAGCAGTAGTTTTCTCAGAGGACTTTACACAACTGTTGAATTTGCCAACACAGATCAAAGAATCAAACAGGTCAAACACAAGAAATGTGATAAAAAATGATTTAAAAAACAGCCACTGTTCCATAAGGAGCGGATGACCATGACACGTCAGTCAGATTATCAGAGGGTTATATCAGATTCAGTTTATTTGCCATTTGCAGTAAAAAAACCACATTGGAATACATTAGCAAAAGTCTCCAGTGTGCACAGACAAATACAGACATAAAACAACATTAAAAGACAAAAATAAAACAAATAAAACAGTAAACAAATGTCACTGTGAAATCGATCGACTAAAACAGTTTCAAAACAAGTGCAAATCATTAAAGTGCTCTGTTCACACTGATAACAGCCTGTGGATAAAAACTGTTAGCGTAACGAGATTTCCTGCATCTCAGAGAGCGATATCTTCTGCCAGAGGGAAGAAGCTGGAACATGGCTTTCCCAGGGTGGCCAGAAGAGTCATTGACAATCCTAAGAGCTTTGTTTAAAAGTCTGGATTTATAAAGAACCTCCAGAACAGGAAGCTCACAGCCCACAGTCCTCTTTGCAGAGCGGAGCACCTTGTTTAAAGCTCTCTTTTCTTCATCTGTGATGTTTCCAAACCACACAGACACAGAACCAACAAGTAAACTCTCAGTGGTGCAGCGATAAAAGTTAAGCAGAATCTGAGAGTTAGTGGTGAATTCTCTAAGTTCACGCACTGCAACCCCCATGAACATAAACATTTGATAACTGTCCACAAATGTTGTTGAATGTTGAGTGTTCTGGGTCAAAATTGAGGCAAAAATAATCATTATTATTATTATTATTATTATTAACAAAGACATTGGGATTAATCGGGGCTGGTGCGCTGTGAATTGGGTGCAGATCTGGCCACCCCCTCAACCCAGAAAGAGATGGATGGACATTGGGCTCATATTAGTGTATTTCTTAAACAAACAAACAAAAAGTTCCACATCCTTGAGCAGTAGAGTTGTAATAAGACCAGACTGCAGAATAACCCGCAGCTCAGCCTCTTCACCGACTGGGATGAAGGTGATCGATGTGAGAAAGCCGGCAGAGGAGCAGAAGGATTTAAGGCCCTGCCCGTCTAAATGAGCGCAATTATACAATCCACAGCAATGACTCCAATGTTGATTTTTCTGCTCAAGTCGAGTAATCTCCCGCTGTCACACACACGGAACGTTGGAGTGGCTGATAAGCGCGGAGCGGAGAGCCAGAGAAAGCGCGTGTACAAAAGGCAGATTTGCATGCTAATAGGCTGCGCTGATATGAAGGGTGTTTAGTAGAACAGAAAGGGACAATTATGCACTAGTTTGACGGGAGATTGGCAAGTTAACATGATAAACGAGGATTAGAAATTATGCAGAAAGAAGAGATGGATTAAATTACAATGGCGCGGTCAGGACAGGGGAGTATAGGAGCTGAACTGAAGCGGATGGGAAGGGGAAGAATATTAAGCATTTTTCTACTGTTATATGGTAATTGTACTCCTATGTTTATGATTGAAAAATCAAGCACCAAGTAAGGAATGATTGGATGAGTTTGGTGCAACGGCTAAGCTAACAAAATCGCTTGCTGCATCTTTAAGTTGGATCCCCCAGCTGTAAGTAGATGCTGTGTATAGTTGAAAATACACTTTTTCCACAGTGACATCAATAATGAAATGTTGACCTTAACTTAATAGAAACAGAAATCTAAATCAAATCAAATCGGCCAAAATAAAAATCTCGATATACAGCTGCAGAGGACACGGCACTGAGGGACAGGAGCAGGACTGAGGGCTTATCACCGCAGTGCACACAAGCCACAAAGGTTTTCTTTTGACTTTAAATAATGGTAACTGTCATGTTATACAGTGTGGCTACAAAAGGTTAAGGACCACTGTAGTATAACACCTTGATCAAGAGGTCCTAAGCCTTACAACAAGGTATAGAATGCATTGTTGGAGCTGAAGCTGGCTAAATGACACTGTGTATTGTGTCTATGATCTCAATGGTACTTAGACTTAGCAGCAGAGGGCCACAGAACATGACGGTAAAGATTTGGACCCACCTGATCTACAGTTTTCACAGAATTGGTTAGTAGTGCATTTGTGAATACCGTAAACCTGTTTCACCCAGAAAAATACTTTCAAGACAAAAAGGCAGAGAGCGACTTTCCTGAGACAAAAAGGGCGACTCCTTTAAAATCCTCCTGGAAAAATGAAGAGATATTAGAGAAAGCGAGCCTGATATCGGGTTCAGTCATTATTTACATATGACATCACATATTTGTTACTATAGAGCACCAAGCAAGTTCATATTTGAAATCATTGTAAGTAAGTAAGCAATCTTTCATTTTATAGCGTTTTTCACAGAGCGCTTTTTAATTGTTGTGTCTCTCACTCCACACAGAGATAGGAGGTACATGCCAGGCGTATTGTACTTGTGAATAATAATAATGCATCGGTTTTATATAGAGCTTTTTTTGACACTCAAATACACTTCACATGTCATTATTCATTCACTCCAGCTGCCCTGGGGCACACTGACAGAAGCAAGGCAACCAGTATGTGCCTTCGGCCCCTCCGACCACCACCAATCATTCACACACACACCAGACTCATTCTAGGCAATGGGGGTGAAGTGTCTTGCCTAAGGACACAACAGCAGTTTGGCACTTTACAGCCGCAGCCGCCCCACTGTGGCATCAGGTGTTCCCAGAGGTTAAGTGTCTTGTCAAGGACACAACGACAGCAGACATCAGTGGGAATCAGTGGAGAAAGTCTTTTGGTGGGCTCGAACCCACGATCTTCTGGCTCAAAGCCCGTTTCTCTACCAATTGAGCTACTGTTGCCCTACCTGTTGTAGGGGTAACCAGAGACATGCAAAGTCCACAAAGAAAGGCTTGGAGGTGGACTCCTCGAACCCAGGACCTTCATGTACAAGCGCCACCCCGCTATGAGCAGGGTTGTATGTTTGTGTTGTTTATTTCTACTAAAATATTCAGTAACTATTCTTCCTGGGGTGTATGTACTCATCAATGTCAGTGTATCATTTGATTTGTTCAGTTCTAAATCCTTTAGCTAACTACCTGGAAGGGGATGGCGAGCTGGTGTGTCCAGAGCTCCAGGTTGAAGACCCCTTGTGTGAATTAACATGGATTGTTAATATGTTTGGGGGAATTATATGACATTAGAAAGAAAAACAAAATCTAAACTCCTGTCACATGGCTAGAACTCTCCTCAAACTCCATTCCCACACGGCGTCGCGGTTGCCTCCAGGACTTGGCTTGCGCAGCGTGAGAGATTCCTCCTCTTTTGATTGCCCAAGAGCGAGGCGAGCCGGGCCGCGTCTCAGCTGACATCATCCCAGTGCTGTCTATAGCCTCCGGTGATGGCCGACACACACTCCTCCCTGTTCTACACCCACAGCCATCAGCACCGCGGGCCCCGGCACCCGAGATAGTGGCACTTTAGCGCTGGACACAGACCGGCCCCTCACCAGATAGCACGAAACCTCACTGTCATCCCGGCTGCCTGAAATGAGGTTAAATGGGCCTATCTGCACACCATGGAAGACTCTTCTATTTATATTAACGTTACTGACAAGACTATTCTGTGCACCGAGCCAAGGCTGTTCTTGGAAATGGTTATAAATAAGCACTGAGGTATCCACAAGGATGCCTATTTGTCCACTCTACAGTAGTCTTTTGTTTGGGGAGAATGAGACGCAGCTGTTGTATCGGGATGTTGCATGATAGCTTAGCATTTGGAGCGATGTGTGTTTTAATTGGAGCATAATTTCTTAAAGGAACAAACAGGTCATTTAGTGGTGATTCATGAATATAGTCCAAGAAATAAAAATGGCAGGCAAAAACACAGAATACATATTTATGATATGATTATGAGAATTGGCCATCTGGAGTCGAACCAAGATGGGATAAACGAGAAAGCACAAAGAGAGCAAAGAAAGCTCTCTTTTCATACCTCAATATTTCACACAGAGAACTCCAAAATACAGATGGAACTATTCTGATGTACGTATGTGTAGTAGTAGTAGTAGGAGTAGCGGTAGTAGTAGTAGTAGTAGTTGTAGTAGTAATAGTAATAGCAGTTTATTTGAGCAGTTTACCATGTATTTTTTAGAATGTTTAAAGTATGTAGTTGTGTTTGTATGTATAGTTGTGTAACAATTGTGTAGTTTCTGGGTGTATGTGTGTTTGTGTGTGTGCGTGTGTGTGTGTGTAGGTGTGTACTGTAGATATGCATTTCCTTATGTCTGTATTTTGTTAAAATATAAATATAATATATATATATATATATATATATATATATATATATTTATATATATATATATATATATATATATATATATATCAAAGCAGAAACCTGTGAACTACTGTGGAAGATAGAGAACATTCATCAGGTGAAGGACAAGTCATTGTACCTGCAAGTAGAAAAATTACCCCAAAGTTTAACCAAACTGGACAGCATGTTGTGGCGGCCGGTCAAGCGCTAGATGAACGACGCCATCTTGATGTGCTGCTGGCAAGAGAATGCATGCTTTCTTAACCGGATAGAAAACTTCCAAGAACCTGTCTGTGCACATAAAAGCTACAATAATTTTAAACACACAATATTGCTTTTATTCACTGGAAAACCTTCCTTGGGGTATGGGAACTTTCAGCAGCCCGGTGAACTTGTTGGTCTCCCCTTTCTCCATCCTGAAATCCCCCGGAGTGGGAGATCTCTGATACCAACTGCACAATCTGCCGTATCTCCCACCATCTTTTTCCACTGCTCTATTTTGTCGATTTGTGGAAAATGAGAGCAGCAGCTGTTACGTTGTGCTAACATTCACCGCTGCAGAACCGCTCAGTGCGCCGCTAAACAGAGGCAGATGGTGCGCGGCTGCAGACTCTTGCCTATGGGAAAGATTTTACTCACGGACAGTATTGTATGCATTCAAAGCTATCTTTATAGTCAGGGTTGGGGTTGGGGTTGTCACATAATCAAAAGTCAACTTGTGAAATTATCAACCACCCCTGAGCAATCATGCACTAGTCTGACGGGAGATTAGCAAGTTAACATGATAAAGAAGTAAGTAAACTGTATTCATAAAGCGCATTTTTACAGACCGAGGTCACCCAAAGCATTTTACAATGTTTAGAGTTTGGATATTGTTCCATTCACTCCACACGAGGTGATGACGGAAGCGAGACGCCGAACACTCTGGCATCAAAGCCTCAGAACATTCATAAATATTGTACAAACCGGAGCACCCGGAGGAAACCTGCATAGGCACGGGAAGCAGGTTGTAAACCCACAAAATGACAATGGCGCATTCAGGAAAGGAGAGTAGGAGCTGAACTGAAGGAGAGGGTGTGTACATAAAAGGTGCCGAATTACACTTTTTGACTTTTCTCTGGTTTAAACATGACTACAGTGCTATTTCCAACACATGCTGTTTTTTTTTACCTATCACCGCGTGCGACTTAGAGAGAGTTCAAGCATGAACCTAGTCTAAATTGTTGCACAAAAGTGTGAATTTCTAGACAACGGAAAAAAAGTGTATTATTACAAGACTCACACTAAGAATTTCCTCTTGATCTATAATCCACCCAAAATCCAGTCGGCCAGTAGAATCAAGTTAAGATAAACCTTTACAGCAGTGTCTCCCAAAGTGGGGTCCGCGGCCCCCTGGTGGGCCGCGAGGGTACTGCAGGGGGGCCGCGGGAGGTCATAAAAAAAAAAAAAAAAAAAATTATGTTAAATTTATAATGTTTTGTTTGTAATATTAAAATATGTGTTCATTATTTGACTTGAATAATCCACTGTAATCATGTTTGTATTACAATGTTTGTAGCAGAGGCTATTTCCCCAAAATAAAATAACCAGAAGAGCCTATTCTTAATGTTATCTTCTTGGTTATTATTTTGGGGGGCCACGCAGACCCGTCAGATTTTTAAGGGGGCCTCGGTGTTACTGAGTTTGGGAATGGCTGCTTTACAGTATGTGTCCCTCAGATGAAAAATTCCAATGTCATAGTTGTGCACATTAAAACAGAATCAAAGAAGAACTAAGAGCCCTCAGGTTATGCACACATCAAACCCGAACTATTATTTATGATAGATACTAAGATCATGAACAAATGAGATAATACAAATAAAACTCTGGAGCTATATTTGCACTTCAAGGATAAGTCACATGTGAATGAAACGGCAAATGAGTCCAGATCCAGTCCAGTCTTGGATCGGCGAAACAAGTTACTGTACAACAAAGTACAGAGACCCCTTCAAAATTGCACTCTTTGCCATTTCTAAATCGCATCCATTCCCATCTTGCATTCTAACCTTTCACTCTCACTGGAAGCCGACTCACCGAGCAGCTGGACCCCCCTGGTGAGGCCGTAGACGTCGATGAGCGCCCACAGCGGCTCGGCCATGTGCACGCCGCTGAAGAACAGCATGGCGGGCGACTGGTTGACTCGGTAGAAGACCCGGCCCTTCTTGTCCACCCAGAAGGACAGCACGGTGCCTTCGTCGGACAGCTCCTCGGGCAGAGCCTTGGCCCAGAAGCCGCTCTGAGACACCAGGTCGGGACAGGCGTACTTGGGCAGACTGTCCGGCCGGATCCGAGACGGGTCCTTTGAAGTGAAGCCCAGTCGCAGCGCACCGCTCCAGCAGCACTGCTTCTTGGTGATCTGGGGAACGACGATGAAATATGCATGAGGCCTTGTTGATTTTAGAAGTTTAGGAGAGAGGCTAATGAAGCACTGGTGGATATGGGAAAGGGCAAAGACATGATTGTATTTTCTTGTGTCGGTAGATTGCAATTTTTTTTCTTTTCTAATAACAAACTTAGGGCTTTTATGTCTTCACACTGTAAAAAAAAATACACAAGGTGATAATTTCTGGAATCAAGTGGGTTTCTTTTAAAATCTGAGTTCATTCTGACTGACTTAAAACAAGATTTGCGAATGGGACAAAGCCATTTTATTTCAAGAACTGTTGCTTAATTTTCTCATTCCAAGAGAGACATTTCTTTTATCTTTTAAGTATAAGATATTTTCGCTTGTCCCTTTGGCAAATCTTGTTTTAAGGCAGTCGAAACGAGCTAAAATTAAGATACATTTTCCCAAGTGATATTTGACTTTTTCATCACTTATACCTAGTACAAATGTGTGAGTAAAATATAAAGGAGTAAAAAGGCAAAATAAACTGAATGTATTTATATTATATTTGATTACTTTAACAATCAAAGATGTAAGACTTTTATCACTATGGATTTTACATACTTAATGTTAGTATAGGTAAAATTGCATGCAACTTCCTGTTTATGCAGCACTATTAAAGATCGATCACCAACATGACCGATTGTGGCTGGATCCTGTCATATCTCACAGGCGAGTGGGAGACTCTGGGAACAGCAGGTGCCACAGTGGGATGGCAGGATTCTTCGCCCACAAAGTATGAGTCTGCATGGTGTGTGCGTGAACGATTAGTGGTGGTTAGGGGGGCTAATGCATAGATTACCTCGCCTTCGTAAGCTTGTCCCAGGGCAGTTGTGGCTACGTGGTAGTTCACAGCGTTTGGAGTGAATGAAGACTTGCCGTGTGAGGAGTCCTTGGGTGTCATGATAAGTGCTACATACTAAGTAGGATAAGTAAGGTGCGTTATTATGATAGAACTTTTGTTTTCCTCCCAACCATTTGCTTTAAGGTAAATATTCTGGGTTCTGCTGTTTTTGTTTTGTTTTGTTTATCCATGTTGATGTGGTAGGGTCAAAGGACAGTGATGACAGTAAAATTCAAGGACATTTATTTACATTTGTGGACATTGGTCATCCCGCTCCAATTGGACCAATGGCTGTTATTGTTGTATTTCCTGTGTTCAAACCAGTGGGGGCGGGTCCCGGCTCAAAAGTGGCCAAAATGACGTGCGCTGACATGCTTGCAATACCACCCCGGGCCGATGGGGGTGGACCCGGAATAAGAACTAGCCAATGCTAACATATAGCATCTTCTTACCTCTCCAAAACGTCTTTACAGGGTGGTCCAAAAGTTGGCTCTTGGTCCAAAGCTCCGTTCCACATGTGTGTCAATGCTGAGGGGGGTGAATTTTTTTGGACCAGTCTAGTTTACTCGCTGTGATTTTTTTAAGACATTTTTTCCAGCCCCCGCGGCCATTTTGAAAGTGCCCATAGATTGTGGCACATTAGTTAGAACGGCGGAGATAGGCGTGACTATGGCCGTTAATACTTACAGTCTATGGTTCAAACGTGAATCAACAATTTTGTAGTTCAATTAAATTCAACTGTATTTATTCTTGTACAGCCCTAAATCACAGCAATAACTATCTCCATGGAGTTTTCACTTTTGGAAATTGTGGAATTGTGGAATTGTGGAACATGGAATTGAAATGTGCCATGACTCCCCTCCTCTGACGCCCAGGCTGGGTGTTACCTTGAGGCGGACCTGCTCGTAGACCGCGATGGGCCGGTTGCTGAAGGTGATGGCGTTGCAGAAGCTGCTCTGTCTCTTTACCGTCCTATGGGACAGGTCCATGAGGATCTGGGAGCCTTTGGTGCTGGGGTGGAACTGCAGGGGGAACGAGGACAGGCCGCACTGGGGGAGGGCCGGCCAGCGCTTTGGTTTATGATGACATCTGTGCGTCGTGGAGGGAAACGGACCACTCATGGAATCTGTGGAGTCAGAAGATCAGGGAGATGTGTCTAAATATGGTTAAAAAACAACGGGAAAAAAGTGAGAAACCTTGGGGAGGCCCATATTGAGAGAAAGATCCGTTCCCACACACTGACAAGGGACGGACGATTATTTTGATAATTGATTAGCTGCTGTTTGGATCCTGAAAGCTCAGTAAATAAGGGTTTTATCTGCAATTAACCTGGTGCACACTGGGTATAGTCTTGCACAGTTTTTCCAATGTGGTTTAACTGCAAATGGCAAATAAATTATTGAATCTTGACTCAAACAAATCTCAAGTGAGGGAGAAATTCTTCATAGGAGTTTTACACATTGGGTTGACTTCATCGACACAACTTTTTATCAATCCAGAGAGTTATCGGAGTCCTAAACTTGACAACTATTTTAATAAGCAATTAGCTGCGATAAATCAATTAACTTGATCCAGCCTGGGGTGGATAGTAGGGGGAAGGGAAGAGAGGGAGGGGGGGGGGGGGATGGTTGGGGGAGGGAAGAGGGTGATTATAAAAAAAAACAGTTTGGTCACTTCTGTTCATTCTGTAAATTGTTTTGAATTACCTGCTGTTCTTCAAGGCAACAAGGAGCACAACAGAAATCATCTTTTTCCCCGTTTTTTGGCTGCAGCTTTACTCACAGCAGCGATTAATCTAATGCATACGTACAGATCGCCAACCAAGGCACAAAGCTTCATGGGATTACGCAAGTAGCAAATTTTAGTCCTTATCGTCATCCCTATCCCGTTCCGTCAAATAAACTAGAAAGTGCATGCACCTGCCATCAAAAGACCAGGCCAGAGCCAAAATAAAGTGATTTGAAAGAAACAGAATGCGCTGGACGGACACATGAAAGGAAAACCACAGCTGTATAAAGTTTAGTCAAATTGCTTCTATTTTTGTAATGGTCATTTTTAGCTATAAACTTGCATTTGATTTGACTTTTGAGACCAGCCAAGTTCTGCTTGACGGGAGCAACTCAACACAAAATAACTGTATTTCGACAGATTTTCTTTTTCGGAATCTATGCAAATCTACGAACAAGTTTTGGTTGGATGGAAACTGCCACAACTGTAAAAGTATGTGGGCAGAAGAGGACAGAAGGTAACTCAACACAAGCTGGGGTTGAAAGAAGAGGAAAAAAGCGACTGAAAAAAAGTCATGCATCAATCAATCATCTTTTATTTGTATAGCGCAGCCATTCGCAAAGTCAGTAACACCGCGGCCCCCCTTAAAAATCTGACGGGTCTGCGCGGCCCCCCGAAATAATAACCAAGAAGACAACGTTAAAAATAGGCTCTTCTCGTTATTTTATTTGGGGAAAATAGCCTCTGCTACAATCATGTAAATGACGCACCCCATTTTATACTACAAAAATGATTACAATTGTATTATTCAAGTCAAATAATGAACACAACTATTTTAATTTTACAAAGAAAATATAATTAATTTAACGTACATTTTTTTTTTTGTATGACCTTTCGCAGCCCCCCTGCAATACCCCGCTTTGGGAGACACTGGTATTCCTATGCAATTCCTACACAAGGCAACCCGAAGTGCTGACAACACTATCAGGAAAGCATCAAAACATATCAAAACATTACAATAATCAAAATGTAGTGTTTAAACAAATAATTATAACTTTAAATTATTCTGTTTTTGAGTGGTTCCTTTGCCAATTCATGAAAGTCATAGGACAGTGATGATCCGGGACATTAAAGGAAATGTATAAACATTTATGGACATATTTTGTATTTCTTATTATTATTATCATTACCTGTGTTCGAACGGTTTGATTCTCTGATCTGTTGTTGGTGAATCGACAACTTTGTGAAGTCCACCGAGACGACTGCTGTTGTGATTGAGGGCTTTACAAAAATGAGCTGAATTGAATCGAACCGAATCTAATTAGTATGACACATTTCCTAAACAAGACCAAGCCCAAAATGCTAATACTAATAATAATAACGTTTATAAAATACAGTATAAAAAGGCTGGGGAAGTTTATTTGTATCGCACATTTCATACACAAGGCAACACAGGTGCTCAGCAAAACAAGATAGAAACAATCACACAAGGCATTAAAATCATAAATAATAACAGCAGCTCGGCTAAACAGTTTTAACTTGGATTTGAACATTGTAATATTTAATTATAAAGCACTTTTCAAAGTCTAGAGTCACAAAGCGCTTTACAATTTGTTGTATTTTTGTCTCTCACTCCACACAGAGATGGAAGTGGGCCATACAGAAGGCGCAGGCCAGACCTATTGTACATGTTTTAGAGGTAGGGGAAACCGGAGCACCCAGAGGAAACCTACAGAGACATGGGGAGAACATGCACACTCCACACAGAGAGGTCCTGAAGGTGAATTTGAACCCAGGATCTTCTTACTGTGAAGCACAAGCGCTAACCACTGCGCCGCCGTGCTGCCCAATTTTCAGAAAAGAAGTCTGTCTCACATTTTCAGGAAGACCGTTCTGGATTTCAGCTGCATAAATCTGAAACGCTGCCTTCCCATGTTTAGTCTAGACTCTGGGCACCAGTACGGGGCCAGTCCTTGTGCTCCTCAGAGTCTGAGTTGGATAATATGCTAATAATGCTAATAAAACATCAAAAAATCTTAAAACTCTTACGTTTCTTGGACTGTGACTCATTCTACTCACCAGTTTTCCTCCCGCCTCTAGTGAGAAAGCGAGAAATATAGTTCATCCTTTTAAGAACACACTCGATATATCTCCTCTCGTCACATCTGTCTGCGCGGGGTTTGGATGCTGATACATTTACTGGAGGAAACTTGGGTAAAGACTAAGTCCCTATTGGGGCCAAACGGTCCCTGTCTCCCGCTGCTGGTGGTTTTGGAGACTCTCTTCACATCATGTTTTTATTCATTTAGAGCCAGATCAGATGATTCATAGAAGATCTCTCCTGCAGTGTAAACAAGCTCTGTATCCCATGCATGAAAAAATGTGCTGGAAATTATTATATAACTCAACAAACTCAAAGAAAGTTGAAATGTTGAGTGAAAAGTGAAGGAGGAGTTCAAATAAGGAGATGGTTGAGGTTTTATGCCATGTGACTGAGAGTACACGCGTCAGCCTAAACTCCGGGCTGAGATGTAATAGTTATAATAATGGTTTAGTCCAGTGCTTTTTGGACGGTCTTCATATGGCATTATTCAGTCACTCCATACAAGCTGCCCTGAGACAGACTGACAGAAGCAAGGCGACCAGTCAGCCATCGACCCCTCAGACCACCAACATTCATTCAAGCACACACTAGGCTAGGCATGTCCAAACTGCGGCCCTCTGTCCCATTTTATGTGGCCCTTCTGCTGCTAACACAAAGTCGCCATTGAGGCACTTTGACAGTGTCATCCAACCAACTTAAGCTCCACCAATGCAGTCATGCTATACCTTGTGGCACGGTGGCAGAACAGGGCCTTTCTAGGTGGAGTTTGCATGTTCTCCCCGTGTCTGCGTAGGTTTCCCCCAGGTACTCCGGTTTCCTCTACCACTAAAACATGTACAATAGTTCTGGCTTGCGCCTCCTGTACTGGTGACCCCGCTCCCATCTCTGTGTGGAGTGGGAGGACGAATGCCCAAAAAATAACAATTGTAAACCGCTTTGAGACTCTGGTCTGTGAAAGGCGGTATATAAATAAAGATTACATACCTACTTACTTGTTGTAAATCTCAAATCCTCTGTAATCCAGTTTTTGACTTTTTGCTGTATACGGACATTTGTTTCATGATATTTTTTTTTTACAACATTTCATTTAAAATGCATGTGGCCTGATCAAAAACCCATTTTTAATCCAGTAAATCCAGCTCGGGGGGGGGACTGCTAAAGATACATTTATTATGAGATAAAATATGTATTATTTTGGAATAGAATTCAATTGAAATCTTGGTCAAAACCTTGAACGTGTGCACATAAGCTGGTGAAAAAACATACAAAATATTTTTTTTGCCGTTTTTTTTCATTCTTACATTTGGGGAAGAAATGTTATACAGAGTTTCTTACTAGTGATGAGCCGGGTTGAAAAACATGAAATATAAATCAATAATAATCGATATTATAACATTTCTTTCTCTTAGTCTGGCTTATTTAGATGTTTTAAATCTATAAGCCAGGCTAAGTAAGCAGGGTTTTTATAGATCAAAATGAAATGGGTTTTGAGAATTGTCTTGTCTTGATTTTAATGTATTTTATCGTCTTTTTTTGTATCTATTAACTAGATAGATACAGTACATACTTTATTGATCCCAAAGGATATTGTATGCTCGCAATCATACAAGCATACGGTACATGTATGTTTGTATGATTGTATGATTGCGAGAAAGGGACCAATGCACAATTTCCTTTGGGATCAATAAAGTATCTATCTATCTATCTATCTAGTTAGGATCTGTCGATAATTGTACGTCGCAACTTAAGACCTCTTTGTTTAGGCAGACTCTCTCACCTCACCGTACATAGTGTTTATGATTACTCTGCATATTATTTTTTTTGACTTATGTGTACTATTTTTATCCTTTGTTTTAATTGTGAGGCGCTTTGTGATTATAGTCTGTGAAACGCTGCTGTTGCCTGATTTGCCTCAAACCCAGGACTCTTCAGCTCCAGACCCGTGCGCTGCTCTGGGCCTGGTGCTGTGGTCCTGGTCGTGTCTGGGAGAGAACAATGTGTTTTTGTACATCCTGGACAACAGAGACATAATGAAGTCATAATCACGGCTCCATCTGAACAGAGCCATGATGTCAGAGCAGACGTGGGCTCTTCAGAAAGACACCGGGCCTGTATTGTCCGCTGCAGTGGCCAGACCAGACCGAGCTTCCTGTTGGCCAGAAATAAGCACCACTCATGCTGTTCGCAGAATGAGATCATCGTAAGTCGCTGTGTGTGTGTGAGGGAGAAATAATAATGTAAGTTTATTTAATAATTTGCCTAATGTGCAATATAGGACCACAAGTGTCCACTGTCACTTTACTTATGTGCAGATTTAAACATACAACTGTATATTACTTGCACTAGAATATACTGTAGTTTACACTTGCTTCTTTATTATGCTAAAGTTAGAAATTTTATTTTTATTTTAGTATAGAGTGAGTGTTCCATTATCTTGTGCTATGTGCTCCTCATTCCTACTGTTCTGTAACTGGTGATGGAACACTGAAATGTATCCACTGTGGGGCGAATAAATTATCTCTTTTTCGTAAAATCTTAATATAAAGTTTTATCTAATTCAAGGTCTTTATTCTTAATGATACTTCGATTTCTTAGATAGGCATGTTATATGTGTTATCTGTTATGTACCCAAATAAGCTTCTGTTTTGCCCAAATTGTTCATTTATTGTTTATCTATTGCAGGAAGTACAATCACTTTAGTCCAGTTCTCAGGTCTCTGCTTCCTGTGGCTCACAGAGAATAGACTTTAAAACAGCTCTGTTTGTCACAAGTCTCTCCAAGACCTCGCACCAAAGTACATCTGTGACATGTTTGTGCCATATGAACCAACTCTGACTCTGAGGAGCACAGGGACTGGCCTCCTGCTGGGACTCTGAGGAGCACAGGGACTGGCCTCCTACTGGGACTCTGAGGAGCACAGGGACTGGCCTCCTGCTGGGACTCTGAGGAGCACAGGGACTGGCCTCCTGCTGGGACTCTGAGGAGCACAGGGACTGGCCTCCTACTGGGACTCTGAGGAGCACAGGGACTGGCCTCCTGCTGGGACTCTGAGGAGCACAGGGACTGGCCTCCTGCTGGGACTCTGAGTCAGGACTAAGCCTAGGAAAGCAGCATTTCAGATTCATGCAGCTAAAATCTGGCACAGTCCTCCTGAAAATGTGAGACAGGCTTCTACTTTGACATTATGAAATATGTAGCTGTACAGACAACTGAAGGAATGTATCTTCACTTTTTTTAACGAACTATTTATTGATCATAAATCACAAACTTATTTATGATTTTTAATGCCAGTTATGATTGTTTCTGGTTTTGTTCAGCACTTTGAGTTGCCATATGTATGAACCAGGGGTGTCCAAACCGGTCCAGAAAGGGCCGCTGTGGCTGCAGGTTTTCTATCAGACCCAACAGAAGCAGAGTAGACTCCACTCATTTCCTCAAGTGAGTTCATTCTTACACTGAAGAATTGAGGAATCGGGAGGAGTCTGCTCTGGTCCTGCTGGGTCTGATAGAAAACCTGCAGTCACAGCGGCCCTTTCTGGACCGGTTTCTATACAAATAAACCTGCCTTGACTTGTATATTTCTGCACCAAGTATTTGTATTTAAAACCGAAATACAACTGAGAAAACTCAGTTGGTATATGATTTCTATCCCAACAGAAACAAACACAACGTTATTATTTAACGCTCACAACATTCCCTTCAATTTACTTTTTTTTTGGTTTTTCGTATTGCCCTAAATCCCAACAGCAGTCGTCTCAGAGGACTGTATAAAGTTGTCTATTGCTCAACAAAAGTCCAGAAAATAAAACAGTAAATGCAATAAAAGCAAACATATACTGTAGGATCAGGATGACCACTGTCCATACATGTTATTACAGTTCGTGGAGCAACACGGTTTCTTGGTTTAAAAAAACCAAAAAGGGAACGAAAGTACACAAAACTGTCTAGAATCCAAACTTTCTGCTGCTCTGTATGTTTGTAATCTAAACATTTAACTTGTCACTTGTCATTGTTGTCCTTTGTCCTGTGTCAGCCTCTTGAATGAGTGCAGTGGCCCCTGATAAGAGCTGGAAACCCCCGTTACACCACACATTATTTAAGAATGAAGAGAAACTAAATACTAATTGTACCTTTAACTAACACTAGTCTATTGAAAGGGATGGGGCAGTAACCAATATTAATGTTTAATCTTCTTAAACCAGACAATAGTTGGTTTGCGGTGTTATTATATCAGATAAAGTTGTCTGGTATATATAGAAGAACCAAATACTTTAATGTTTAACCAATATTAATGTTTAAAATAGCACAACAGGTACCATCTATGCTTCAGATAGTAGTAGTACGAACTAATGTCACATGGTCCTTCTGTCCTTTTGCGTTTTTTTATATTTGATTTTGATTCAACTGTTGAATTTCATAGTAACTGAGTATTTCATTGAATATTACCTAGTAGTGTAACAGCTTCACATAGTTTTGAGTTAAAGAACATTATTTATGCCATGCAGGGCTTTGATTAACCACAATTTGAGTTTGACAAAACGGTTAATAATGAATAATAAAATACCCTTCCAATTAATGGATTTGCTGTTTAAACCTACATGTAACTTCTACATGTAATTTCTATAGTATTTGTAGCTCTGTCGGAATCATAAAAACCTCTTTCTTAGCATGTTGTGGTCCAGGTATAGTTCAAAAAACCGATTCATTAGTGGCGCCACCTGCAGGTGAAAGCCACATCCTGTCTGACCTCTGGTTGGTTAGTGCTGTGATGGGAGACCTCTGGGAACACCAGGTGCCACAGTGGGGCGGCTAATGGCTGTAAAGTGCCAAAGATGTTGTTGTGAATGGTTGATCATCTATGACCGGCGAGGCTTTTTATAAAATACACGGTTCATAGGAAATGTTTAGATTGAGCAAAAAATATGTTATAGAAGTCTGTGAAACATGCATATATATTTTTTCCCCTCAAGCAAGAATGGCGCATCACAGATTCAGAAAATAGACTATAGCCAAAGGAAAGTAAGTCATTTATACTTAATTCTTTATTATGCTAAAGTTATAGATGGTATTCTATTTTATTTTAGTATAGAGTTATTGGTCAGAAGAATAATAATAATATTAATAATAATTAATTAAAACCTGGATGGACTGAGGGGAGAGAAATGACGGTGCGCGTACGTGACTCTAACCTGCACACATTGCACTGAAATTAGATTTAAAAAAACAACTTTAAACACGTCCAAAATTCTGAAAACAGTGTATTGTTAAGTGATGTCCCCTTTAATCCATGGCAAACACAGGCCCCAGTGCACACACATAGTACCTCTAACACACGGACTGTCACTCCATGTTTACAAAGCGCCGCGGTCTGTCACTGAAGCCCACGCTAACACAGAGCAGAGTCCCCTCTCGCAGATCCAGGTACCAAAGTGAGGTCACGGCAGAGGCCTCGGGACCCGGGCGGGACACTCAAACACGCTGTGGACTTGGCGGCTGCTACTGGCCAATGACAAACAGTGCGCGAGTAAATAAAGAGGAGATCTGGTCAGCATCTCCCGCCTGTAATGTCATTGTCTGCTTCAGCCGCTGGGGCTCAGAGCAGCAGCCTTATCCAATCAATTCATTTAGGAATGGGATGAGGACATGGCATTTGGGACTCCTTTTGCTAGAGACGTTTACAGTTCAATCTAATGCACTAGGCCCAAGGATTAATGGTTATGTTATATTTAAAAATCTGATATTCAGGACCGAGCTCTGAATGTGGCTCAGAGGATAGACTTTAAAGCAGCTTCAAACCACATGTGTCCACTGTCACTTCATCTCTTCATCTTAATATGTAGTTTTTATTGTATCAGAGTCGCTCCATGGCCTTGAACCAAAGAATATCTCTGACATGTTAGTGCCATATGAACCAACTCGGACTCTGACGATCACAGGGACTGGTGGGACTCCTGCTGGGACTCTGAGGAGCACAGGGACTGGCCTCCTGCTGGGACTCTGAGGAGCACAGGGACTGGCCTCTTGCTTGGGACTCTGAGGAGCATAGGGACTGGCCTCCTGCTGGGACCCTGAGGAGCACAGGGACTGGCCTCCTGCTGGGACCCTGAGGAGCACAGGGACTGGCCTCCTGCTGTTGCCCAGAGTCAGGACTGGGAGAGGCATTGTGTCAGAACGATGCAGCTAGAATATGGAACAGTCTTCCTGAGATTGTGAGACAGGCCTCTATCCTGACGCTAGGCGCCATTTATCTGTTTTTAAACCTCCATTTTAAGAAGCGTTTTAAGCCAAATACTTTTATGCTTCCCCAGATGCAAACTTGAAGCTTTTATGTATACTTGGTTTGTATACAGGTGCACTTGTTAGTCCGGCAACTATTGTTTGTTTTCAATGTCCTGTGGGATTTTAATCATATCTTTTTGAATTTATCTTGATTTTAAAGTTTATATTTTATGCCTGGTGTAGTAAAGGCGCTCTACCAATAAAAGTTTGATGTTGTATTCCCTCTATTTGAACTTGTGCAGCAGAGCAAATATTGTCAGCTGAATAAGAAAAATAATAATCATAATACCTCGGCCGCTCCCGAACCAGCGGCAAACCAGATATTAAAGCATTCTTAATAAGCAGCAGATCCACATGACTGTTGCTTTGGGCTCCAAACTGCACAATCGCTTCTAAGATAATTTATCAATCCCTCGCTCTTTAATGGTGTCTTAATCCAGAGTGTTCAAGTCCTTTCAAGTGACAACAATGACGTCACCGCTTTCTCCCACTCTGTCAAATAAAGAGACAGATTTATGTAACGTGCTTCTGCTGATGGAGAAGACAGCAGTGGTTTCAGAGCAGACACTGAAAGACATTAGAGAGGGCACTTGTCCGCTACTTTTCAGGAGTGGACTCTAGTTTTACATTCTCTTTTGTATACAGAATTGATCTAAAGTGGTGTGTACTCCATAAAGGCCTGTGTGTGGGCGTGCGGGGTCAGAGGAAAAGTTTGGAAATGTTTTTTTTTGGAAGAGCAACTGCAAACATGTTCAATCTACTGATGCACTGTAAATGTATTAAAGAGAATGTGTAAAATATGTCAGTTGTATTGGTTTTAAACTGATTACATTCCATATGTATATTGATTACATAAACTAAGACATTATTGAAATCAGCCTAACTTTCATTATTTTATAGCTAAAGCGTTGTGTTTGTCCCGGCATAAAGAGTTTGATACACGTAGTATTTAGACCACTGTCCTCTATAGCATTCTGTCTTCATTATAGAAAACTTTTATCTTTTGTATACTTGTAAGAAAGAGCCCTGAGAGACATTTGATGCTTTGGGTTGAGAGAAAATTAGCTGAGGGTGGTCTTCTCTTTTTTTACTTTGTCACATCTTTAGATCAGCTTTTTCAGACTGAGGCCAACAATACAGTACATGTGAAAACAAGTGGTAGAAACGTGGCTTCTCACTTTTTCCGACAGATTATTTACTGCCTATGCCGGAGGGTCTGGGGTAGGGGCAGCTGCTTTTATAAAACAGAAAGCTCCTTTTAGCAGTTGTAATGCAATTATGGTTTATAATAACAGCTAATCATGGGGAACACACAGACAAAATATGGCATTATACCGTACAGTATCCCTGCATTAGTGAAATTATTCATAGTTAAAATAGATGTAATGACACAGGATTCATTCAGGATGTTGTTAAATTCTTGAATCCTTTGGAGAGCGACCTGGAAGGGGGTGGCGAGCCACTGGTAGCTCCCGAGCCACAGGTTGGAAACCCCTGGTCTCGGGTCAATAATGATCTCGTCCCGCTCCCTATGGACCAACGGCTTCTATGTGTTTGTTATTTTTGTATTTCCTGTGCCCGAACTGTTTGATTCTCTAAACTGTAGTTGATGAATCAACGAGTTAAATGGATTATATCACATTGTTGACTTTCTGTCGTTTGAAAGTACACAAATATCTTTTCAAGCGAGCGACACAAATACACACTTACATCACTGCTAAAACAATAGGCTACTCTGGCTCCACAGTCCAGGCCATAAATCCAGCCTGGTCCATTGTAACCGCTGATGCCTGCTGGAATGCCATCTCCACAGAGGTCCCTGAGAGCCGCTGGACTCAGAGCTCTGGACCTGGACTCTGGGACATGATCAACAGGAGATATATTGGACCCAGCTCTTGTCACAGAGCCAAGAATTCCCAACACGGACTCTGGGAAGGCACTAAACACGGGCGGTCACTCCAATGTGCCCGCGTGGGACAAGGTTAATGATGGCTACAGTATAAATAATACAAGGATTAATACAGGTATGGCTGGAGCGCCGCCATTCATTCAAAGTCATTGGAGTAGTGAAAGGTTGAGTCGAGATGGGCATTACTCTTTACTACAGCGATTTAAAGATTATAATGAGGATATTTATTAACATGTATGGACATTGGTCATGCGGCTCGCTATGGACCAATGGCTTCTATGTGTTTGTTATTATTCTATGTCTTGTGTTCAAGCTTTTTTGATAAACTTTCTAAAGTCCTGTAGATACTGCTGTTGAGAATTAGGGCTATACATAAATACATTGAAGGGAATTAATACAAAAGGTGCAGACAGAAGCAACAATCCAATACACAAAAGTATTCCATGTCACCAGGACATCTTGATATCAGCGTTGTAAACAAAAAGGTATGATGCAAACTGTAAGCCAGTGTTATGCTAGTACTTTGTAAGTAAGTAAGTAATGTTAATTTATATCGTGCGTTTTACAGACCAATGTCACCCAAAGCACTTTACAATGTTAAAGGCTCACAAGAATATATAAAAAAGAAGAAAGACAGGTGCAGGTTTTTTCAGTCCTAGTGCATTAGTGACTTAAATGACTAATGGTACAGTCTGACAGCGGTGGCCCAACAGTTACTCATGCTCAAAACACTTTTCTTCTTGCACAAGTTAACACGTGCATGCATCAATTTTCAGACAGAAAAGTGAAAAAGAGACGACAGCCTCTCTCATCCAATCAGCTCTCAGGCCCAAAGCGTCAAACAGTGACTCACAGGCCTCTTTCTTACACAAAATACATGATATGTGTTTTCCGATAAGATACAGACAGCATGGTGTGGTCTGATTGGTTCACACAAAACCCCCAAAAACTTGTTACTACTTTCTCAAGACTCTTTCAGTAAGAGCCAGAACAGAAAAAAGTTACTAACCCCAGCTTTAAATTGATGTGTATTCTATATTAAAGTGACACAATGTTGAGGCAATAAGTGAAATCTATAGTGAGTTGTTGCAAAACATAAGTAGCTCACATATAAACATCAAACTAAACTAAACAATGTGCCATCAGGTTCAAAATAATCATAATAAATGGAAAAGGCTTTTAATAACCGATCTTGCATATATAGGAGGATTTTCTACTTCCAGGTGGATCATTAAGACTATTGTCCTCCCAATTGTCAATCACTCTGGTGGTATGCTCATCCAATAGGACCAAAGAGTTTTGTTTAAAAAGTGGAGAAGGTGGTTCTTTCCTCAAATTTGGGAACATTCTCCAGCTTTAAGGCTGCAGGTTTTATCAATAACATCTGTCTGCTATTCTATTGTATTACACGTTTTTTCTTGTGAACACACTTCTTTATATCAGGCCTATGCAGCAAGTTCAAAAGTTCTTCCTTGGATGTATGGATTCGGGAATGCAAACATTACATCACTGACTAAAGCTGTATAATGTACAGGACCAACAGGCGACAACACACTGACATAGACGTGGAATAATCTTTAACGCAAATCGTAAATTATACCTTTTTTTCAAACCAGTCGTGACTCAGAAAACACAGCAGGTCTTGGGCTTTAAAAAAAAAATCTCTGCCCTGGACACGCACGTCTCTCCCGCGCACACGCACCAATACATTTCCAGCGCGTATTTCTCCCAATCCTCCATGATCAAGATACATACTGTACAGATGCAGGCTTACCGTACAAGGAATTCCTGGTGATGTGACCTCCCATGGCTCCAGCTGAGGTGCGCGCTTCTCCTCCAGTATCAACTCCCCCGTGCGTCCTGCCGCGTCTCACGGGAGCGCACGCATGATCCACACGGACACGGTTATATACGCGCGTCTCCGCCTGGACGATCCCAAAATCTGAAATCAGCGTGGAATTGGAAATAAGAAGGAGTGAGTAAAAAAGGTGGTAGCAGCGTGCAGAAAGTGTGTGTGCACAGAGAGCTGCCTCCACTGCGCGCACGCATCACGCTGGAATTAGCATCAAAGGTGGAAAGGGGGCGTGGCCAGCGTGGTCAGGGGAGTGCGCGTGGTACAAACAGACGCACGCACTGGTGTCAACAACGAGGTGTGGAGGTGATTTGATTCAAGGTTCAAGATTCAGGTTTTTTTTTTACCATTTGCACTAAAACCCCATTGGAATACATGCGCAAAAGTCCCTAATGTTCAAGTACATGTAAAAAACAAGGTAAAAAAAAGTGCAGATATTTAAAAAGCTAAAAAAGTACGGGAAACAAATGTCACTGTGAAATCGATCAACAGAAATATAGTCCTTGGCGATCATGATGGACCGTAATGCACGTACAGACCATGTTGTGGCACAGCTGACATCAATGGGAAGAAGCTCTCTCCCCATATTCATCAATTTGCCTTTAACAGTTGTTTTGCTTTTTATTTATACATCTGTGCAATTGAGTGCAATAATGTTAGAAGGTGCAATATGGGACCAGATGTGTTTGCTGTCACTTTTGAACCCTCAGCGCTAGGGTTGGGCATCGTTTGCAATTTTCCGATTCCGATTCCGGTTCCGATTCTCACTATCGATTCCTGTTCTAAACGATTCTCGATTCCAATTCTTTGAGGTGCAGGAGAGAAAAAAAAAAAGATAATTTTTTATCAAATTTTATTTCATAAGTACTTTTCCTGCCATAAGGCAACAGAAAGTGCTTTACATAAAAACAAATTAAATTAAAAAACAAGGAACACGAACACACACACACACACACACACACACGCACACACGCACGCACACACACGCACACACAAGCGGTGTTTATGTGGCACCGCCCACCATCATCTCAGAGCGGCTGAAATGTAAACACGTCTCTGTAAACCGCTGAAAAACGGCTAAAGTGAGAATACTGGAGGATTATCGTTGGACGGACTGACAGATTTGACCAAAGCACAAGGACTTGTGCATCGTGTTTTCGGAGTTTTTTATGGATTATTACATGGAGGAGGAGCAGGACTTGTTGCGGTCCTCGGCAGGTGGACAGCGTGTTTCCCTTCTTCATCATTACAAAGGGCCTGACCAGTAACTTTAAGGTAAGGAACATCAGTTTTGGATGTGTTTGTAAAGCGAGTGATGAAACTGATGTAGCGTGAGTTTGGGGAAAC
This sequence comes from Knipowitschia caucasica, assembly GCA_964034765.1. Taxonomy (NCBI): domain Eukaryota; kingdom Metazoa; phylum Chordata; class Actinopteri; order Gobiiformes; family Gobiidae; genus Knipowitschia; species Knipowitschia caucasica. Next base: position 17,992,790 of record OZ035835.1, read on the forward strand.
TGCACCGGGCTTAGCGGGCTAGCACGAGTGTTCAACCGGTCAATACGCCCGTTAAACCTCGCTGTCTGGACTCTAACTTAACCAAATAATATCTGAATTAGTCATTTGACGGATAAATGTTTGCTTCCTTTACCCCTTGACTCAGTTTTATCTGCGTTTGTGGAAAATGTGAAGATACAAGCGTTGAGAGGTTTCTTTGTGATGGCAGGAGTGTGTGGCTGAAGCGAAATGTGGATGCAAACACGAGTGCGCCGTCTCATAAGAGCTTAATTCACTGAGTTTTTCACAAAGCACAAAGGTGGACAGCTGCTAAGCATTTTTGAAACGTGTCCCCCCCCCACCTTCCAAACGCTTCCGACGCCGCTGTGCGGGCCGCATCCGGCATTTAGGAATCGAAAAAAGAATCAAAATACAAACGTCTTCTTAACGGTTCCGGAACCGCACTTTAGGAACCGGTTCCAGATAGGAACCGGTTCTCGGTGCCCAACCCTACTCAGCGCTAATAACTTTTTACTTCTTTACAGAGTTGAATACAGACTTATCTATAGTTCTATACATACACATTTATATTTCTTGCAATAGAGTATGCAGCGTTTTATAGTTTATTTCTGTTTTAAGCTAAAGATAAAGATTTTTTGTTTTTAAGTGTTCACTGTATCTGTGTGTTGTGTGCTCCCCATTCCTACAGCTCTGTAACTTGTGCTTTGCCTTGGGACGAATAAAGTCTAAATAAATACATTTGAATCTTAATCTTATATTAAGTATAAGTATTTTTGTAATCAAGAGCAATAATAATACACAACTTACCACTATTGTAGTTGTTTATTCTTTGAAACCAAACCAATTCTCTTGAAACCAGTGTTGCTGCAGGGGCCAACGGTCGCCTCTGCTCGCCCGGTGTCATTCGTTCTATTGGAACACGTTTTGCAAATATGAATAATGTGCAGCAGTGACATCACAGACTGCGTGGGGGAGACTCCAGGAGCTGGTTCTGTCGTCTCACATACAGACAGATCTCAGACTCGGTGACAGACATGAATGTGAAGCCTGCTGACCACGAGAAGACTCTGCTCAGGCAACAAGAATGTGACATCACATTGTTAAAACTTCAAAGTTCCATCGTGTTATGACAGAAGCCTATGTCCACCAGTTCAACACATGTATTTCATTCATAGATCTGTTCAGTGGGGATTTTCTGAACGATATATAACAAATTATTCCCAAATCTGTGAGAAACTATAAAGAGGCACAAAAACAGTCTGTTAAGGGGGATTTGATAAACAATCCTCTGGCAAATTTCCAACAAATTACACTAAATAAAGTGTAAACAAAATGTGAATGTTTGCCTCAGCCCAGGGCAACATTCACAAGTCTTGCGTCAAAATACCTATTTTCCACCTTGACAAGAATTAGTGATTCACGCTAGTACCACTGCAGTACAAACGCATCATTGAACACAAATGTAGTGTTAATTTGTGTGTTTTTTTTATAAATATAAAGAAAAAACAGAATTTGGTTTAGTTTATTGTAATTTTTTTGCCTCATGAATAAAACAAAATAAATCACTCGACCACCAAAGTTCAGTGCAACTTCAAACAAAGTTCTTCCTCAATAGGTCACTACATCTGAAATCCAGCTCTTTAACAGTTTGGGTTAAATAATAATAATGAATCCAGTCAATGCTGCTTTAAAGGAAGTTATGGAACAGTGGATTTGATTTTAAGTCTGCAACATTTTTCCTGATTGTCCAGGTTTTAATTTCTGACAAAAAACTTCAAGAAGAACCCCCGCCAAAACTCTCCAGCCAACTATTGAGGGAAATAAATTCAGCTCACATCTGTGTTAAATGGCTGTAGCTGCATGAGAGAGGAGTTTTGAAATCCCCAGGGTCTTAACACGACTCTCTGGGACCATTGGATAAGGAAGAACACATCCGCAGTGGGCAAAGGGAAAAGCACGTTGGCCTTGTGTGTTTGGGGGCGTATCCATGCACCACGCAGGATTGTAAAACTTAAACATCTCACTTGTGAAGTCAGCGATGTCACAATAAATTATTTAGCAGAGGACCGATGTTACACTTTTCTTCTTTCATTGGATTGTAATGACTTTAACCTCGAGCTGCACAATTAACAGCAATCACATATAATTTCTTTGCAATTAGCAAATCGGAAAGGCTGCAATTACTTACAATTAAAGAAAAAAGAGACTAAAAATCTGAAAAACATTGCTTGAAGTTTTTAAAAATGTCTCTTGTTTTTGTTTTTCCAGCCAAGAGACTTAAAGTGCTCCAGCAGAACATTGCATCAGCATAAAGAAACACAAGATTTAGATATATTTTTTTTATTTAATCTTTAAACGGACATAAGAAGGTCCATATAACACACAGAAACACAACACACAAACATACAATATTTACAAAATTGTATATAAACAGTTTCTCCGATGTGCGCCTAACACTGCTCTGCACAAGGGGCGGTGGCTGAGTGGATAGCACTCTCGCTTCTCATCAAGAAAAGTCCTTGGTTCGAATCCCGGTCTGAACGGGGCCTTTCTGAGTGGAGTTTGCATGTTCCCCCTGTGTCTGCTCTGGTTTCCTCCAGGTGCTCCGGTTTCCCCTACCAGTAAAAACATGCACAATAGGTATGAATGTAGATAAGTGAGTGAATGGATGGTGTTGATTGGGGGCTGAAGCGCCAGTGTGTTCGGCGACTCGCTTCCGGCATCACCGTGTGTGGAATGATCGGAACAATATCTGAACTCTGAACATTGTAAAGCGCTTTGGGTGACCTTGGTCTGTAAAATGCGCTATATAAATAAACATTACTGCTTACTACACAAGAGACGTAAAAACATATATAATCTCGTTTAAATAGTCCTCAGAGCGTTTCATGAACTATCGCATTACAGCAGTCAGTCTGGGGACATTATTATACATTCAAATTATTGCACACCTGTATCTATATTGCACTTTGCCATTACCACATAGTGTATTTTTTCAATTTGTTGTGCTTTTTAACAGTCTCAAAAATCGCATCGTAATCCCTGTGTGGGACAGAGTTTTAAGTGTTTCATTTTTTCATCATTCAGCGAGGTAAGTTTCTTTGTATAGCACAGGTCTACAGCTCTATTGTAACCCTCTCAAACCATTTCTTTTATTTTTTCTCTTTTTCTTGTGTTAGATTTTAGTTTCCTGTTTCTTCTGTTCTTTGGGTGCAGCGTTCACATCAGGTCAGACATACTCACTGCTGCTGCTGCATAAACTGACTGATTGCTGTTGTGTATGTTAACATTTTTCAACGAGAATATACCATATGATCTTATTGCATGTACATTGTGGGGAGATTTGAGCAAGACACAAATATGAGAAGAATGAGAAAAGAGGAAAAGCCCGAAGCCTTCTCAGTCACACTTGATAGAGTTTGACATGTCTTGTCTGATCACGCTGACGTCAAATGTGATTGTCCCTGGTGTAAAACATGATGCAGAGTGTACAAAAGTCACCCCCGATCAAAAATCCATACACAAATACATACATCAGAGTTGGATTGGTCGGCCAAATATGGCTAAACATGAAATGCCAGTTGCCAAAAAAAGTGTAGTTTGCAAGTTTTCATTCCATAAGTTACCATTATCTGCAGGAGGGTCTTAGGACATTATTTATTATGATTTTTATGATTTGGATGATTATGATTACAGTCCATTTTTAATACTGTATTAGTTTTATACAGCCTTTTTTTGGACACCCAAAGACTATTCACATGTTATTATTCTTTCACTCCGTACACATGGTGGTGAAGCTACGTCTGCCCTGGCACACTGACAGAACCTTCCACCACCACCAGCCATTCACACACACGCAAGACTCATTCTAGACAATATGTGTGAAATTTCTTGCCTAAGGACACACTTTACAGCTGCCTCCCTGTAGCACCTGATGTTCCCAGAGGTTGACCATCACGGTACTAACCAGGCCCAGCCCTGCATATCCTCAGAAATCTGACGGGATCTGGATTTTGCATGCAGGTGGCGCTATATTTAAATAATTGAAATCATAATTCTTGGGTTTCATATGACGTCAGGGCAGTGGCGCAAATTACAAACGTAGGACAGAACGTGACGTACCCTGGCGGTGCAGTCTGCCGGGTTTATACACGGGGATACAGTAGAAGAAGAAGAGCTGTCAAAATGCCATCTTTTTGTGCGGTGTACGCTTGTAGCAACCGCGCAAATAGAAGGAAAGACAAGAGTTTCTTACATGTTCCAACTGTGGTCTCATATAAAGGAGTACAGTTTGAAAGAATCACTCGAATGAGGCGGGCGCGGTGGATCAAGGCTTTCCCAGATAAGCGCCCCCTGCAGGCCACCCGATTGAAACGCAGCAATTTCTTCTGTTTTTCTTTCCAAAAATGCCCGAAATCAAGACTCGTTAGAATCGAGTGTCCCCGATTAAGACTGTTACAACAACCGTACAACGCAGGAGGAGAGCCTTTTGACTCCAAAACAGACAAGATTTCCATAGTTTTCAATGGGAGCAAAGCTGAGTTGTCCCACCTCTGCTCATTCGCCCCCTACTGGCCAGTTTAATGAAACCCAAGAATACAATAGATGATTATTATTGTTAAAATTGTTTGTTTTATGGACATTGGTCATCTGCCCTTTATGGATCAATGGCTATATGTGTTTGAACGGTTTGATTCTCTGATCTGTGTTGGCCAATTGACGGTTTTGTAAAGTCCTTCACGAAAACTACTGTTAATTTAGGGCTATACAAGAAAAAGACTGAATAGAATTGAGTTGAATTTATTTGTCTCTTTCATCTCCCTTTGCCTGTAACGAGCCCGTCATATAGTTTCACATTGTAAGTTGAATTGCAGAAGTAAGATATTTTATACTTTATTGATCTCACAATGGAGAAATTCGCTTCGATGAATAGTCATGTACACATATCACATCAAGGCATGCAGAGTGCTGTTACTACCGCACTCTTTAAAGGCAAAGTGGGGTAAATTGTCTTGCCCAAAGACACAACTTTCACCTGTAGAGAAAACCCATGGCCCACTCCTGACACACATTAAAACACACTTTCTTCCTTGTCTGGCCTGTCGGACATTCTTTTTTGTCCATCCTCTTTATATTGATTGATGCCTTTATGATTCTTTTGTTGGTTGCAGAGAACATTTCTTGTTTGTAGTTGGGGAATTGTTTTTGTTTTGAATTGTCATTACCATACGTCATGAGTTGTCAGGCCTTGAAATAATGCAAATAAACATAATTATATTAAATAAACAAAAACAAAAAACACCCTTTGTTCCTCACAACTCTATCCTTAGTGTCTCCACGCTGCCTGTGAAGCTATTCTCCTCTCGGCGTGAGCCTAATTGCAGCTGACGTGTGACCATGATGGGTAATTGTGCCTAACAGACCCACGGAACCCCAGGCTCGGGCCTCCTTGTAAGGGAAGTATAAGGAGACACCAGAGGGGGGGCGTGTGGGTCGCCAAGTCCAAATATTTACATTCAATACGTTTAATTGGTGACACTCTTTTCAACGTCCCGGTGTCTGGTTTTCACTCCATGTTTATGCGTTTTACACTTCCATATGGCAGCCTGCAGGGAGTTTATCCGGGCTGTGTTTATGCATAAGTGCAGATATATTTCATACACAAGCAACTATTCAAGGAGAGCTTTGATTTGGAGAGGGCTAATATAGCAACACTTGATTTTATTTTGGACAATTGTTAATGTAATTCTGCGCTTTGAAGATGTGAGCTTGGTGTGATATATGGCGGGTCGTGAAAGCAAAAGGCTAAAACTGAGAGATGTGACACATAACTGCAGGAGGAGAGAGGTTTGAATGAGAAAAGTGACAGTTTAGCAGCGATACAGTTCAAATGTGTACATAAAAACAGAATTATGATGGTTTCCCCTCTTTTTCATCCATTTGAACTTGTTTTAGAGTCATCTTTATTGTAAATTTAGGGCACTATAAGATAAGAAAAAAATTAAAACCGGGTCCACCCCATACCGGGCCGATGGAGGTGGACCATGTATAAGAATTAGCCAATGCTAACATATAGCATCATCTTACCTCTCGAAAACGTCTTTACAGGATGGTCCAAAAGTTGGCTCTCGGCCCAAAGCTCCGTTCCACATGTATGTCAATGCTGAGGGGGGTGAATTTTTTTGGACCAGTCTAGTTTAGTCGCTGTGATTTTTTGAAGGCACTTGTTAAATGAAAGGGGCTCGTGCCGGCTGACGCATGCGCAGATGCGTTTTTTCACATTTTCCAGCCCCCGCGGCCATTTTGAAACTGCCCATAGACCACGGAATTTGTGGCCCATTAGTTACAACGGCGAAGATAGGCGTGACTACGTCCGTTAAATACAGTCTATGGTCCCACTGTTGAGAAATTTCAATGTCATAGTTGCTCATATTACAACAAAGTAGAACGAAGAGCACTCGGGTTATGTCCACATCAAACAGTCCATGTTGTTTAAACCTGTAGGCACTCTTTAGGTTTTTTCCTAAGAAGCTCAGTTTTGACATTTCTTAGTAACTTCAAAGTGATAACAGCTTTAAGTAAATTAGAGAAATGATAAGGATGGCCCAAAGTTTATTTAGGAATTAAATATGCCCATAAAATGTGCATGTTATGACTTCATTGATGGTGGGAGTTGTGGATTTTCATTATGCAAATTTTCACATGCAAATCACTAAGACATGGACGCACAATGATAACACTGTACCACACTCAATGGTCAGGGAAATAGTGCAAATCATTGTGTGGCAGGGAGTTTGAATATATTTTGACACCCTGCTTGACACAGTCGGTGGTTTTAAAAATAATTTGTCGACCCAAGTCAACAGTGGCACCTAGAGGGTAAATATAATAGATAATGAAAGAATAAATAGGGGCAATAGTTGCACTTGGGTCAAAAATATGTCACTATAGTTGAGTATACACTGTTAGCAGCATCAGGAGAGATTTACAGATGTATTGTTATGTATATTGTACTTAAAATATTCTTCTTCCGGGTGGATCATCAAGACTATTGGTCCTCCTAATTATCAATCGTTCTGGTGGTACGTGCTCGACAAATAAGACCAGACAGTTTTGTTTTACACTCCTATAAACCTTTAAGAAACAGAGAATATGACCAGAATAAATAACAGTAATAATAGCAGCAGCTAAAGTGAATTGTGGATTATCAGAACAGGTGAATGGCACATGTTCCGACTCCGGAACCGGGAAATAACATAACTTTGATTTTTGTTATGTCTGGATTTTGCCACTTTATGCAGGCATTTTGGCCCAAATGAAAAACAAACTCTGCAGTTAGATAATGTGCCGGGCTGTGATTTTGATTGAAACCAATGAAGAGACTTTGGCTGTCATGGTGATTTCATAAAGATTTAGATTTTTTGTAGCCAGCGACCTATTTTTTATGTATTTTCAAAAATTTTCCTTGATAAATGATCATGTTTGTCACACATATATATAAAAAATACATGTATATAGTTTGTAAATACGTTGCAACCAAAGCAGCTTTTTATTTATAATTCAGTCATTCATATGGGACTCTCCGTGCAGTAAATACATTTAAATAATTGAATGAGATTGTGAACTTGTGTGTTTGATCTAAACGGCAGCTATGGACTTTGAACCGTCATTAGTAAAACATGTGTGGATTGTAGTGTAACAAGTGAAATCTGCAGTTTCAAAGTTTTAGAATTAGGTACAACATGGTGAAAATGGGTAAAAATAGACAAAATTAGTTGGTGGCGGCTTTATCTTAAATAATCTGCCGAAATCTATTCAATCTCAGCCAAATAATGATACATTTTATTTATATTGCGCCTTAAATTTACACAAAACCTCAAAGTGCTACAGATTAAAATACAATACAGCAAATATTGTACTAAAGATAAAGTTGTCAAATATCTCTCTTGTGAGATTTCAAAATTAACTGTAAGTATTTTAATAATGAATGATAGAACAAAATTATATACTACATTTAATACTAGTTTTGATATAGATGTGTTTTAATTTATGTATGAAATGACTAGTTTCAGTGTCAATCAACACATGATTTTGAATACTAGTGACAGCCCCAACGTCACTTTCTACAGAAGTCAGACTTTTTTTTTTTTATTTTTATTTTTTTTTAAGCTGTGTGAGATTAATAATGAGATCTATAATATTCTATAAGCGCTATCGTTGTGTGTCGGACCAAAATACAAGCTGACATGTCTTCTTTCTTTATTATTTATTCATGAAAAACCAAAAGAGTCTTATTTTTCAAACATTGATTGACATGATGAAAGATTGAAAATGTACATGTTTCCACCAGAGCTGCTGCGATAGATCCACTAGTCCAATTTTACATCAGGAAAACAGAAGACTAAAACACACACAAAAACGGTCCAAAAGTACACACAAAAAAGGACTAAAGTACACACAGAAAGAGGACAAAAGTACACAAAAAAGGACTAAAGTACACACAGAAAGGACAAAAGTACACACAAAAAGGACTAAAGTACACACAAAAAAGACTAAAGTACACACAAAAAAGGACTAAAGTACACACAAAAAGGACTAAAGTACACACAAAAAAGGACTAAAGTACACAAAAAAGGACTTAAGTACACACAAAAACAGGACTAAAGTACAAACAGAAAGGTCTATGTGTCCCTGACAGCAGGAGAACATGGACCAGTGGACTCGCTCCTTCACTGTATCCAACAAATCAGTGATTGGATGCAAAATAACTTTCTCCAGCTAAACACAGAAAAAACTGAAATGATTGTTTTCGGACCTCAAAAACAAAGAGAGAGCGTTATCTGCCACCTCCAGTCTCTCTCCCTAAAACCCTCAACTCAGGTCAGAAATCTAGGAGTAATAATGGACTCAGACTTAAATTTCAATAGCCACATATCATCTGTGACATCATCAGCTTACTTCCACCTAAGAAACATTGCTAAAATTAAAAACATTGTGTCTAAAGCAGACTTGGAGATTCTTATCCACGCATTTGTCTCCAGTCGATTGGACTACTGCAATGGCCTGCTCACAGGTCTCTCTAAACAAGCGGTAAAACAGCTGCAGTACATCCAAAATGCTGCAGCTCGAGTCCTGACTAGAACCAGGAAGTACGACCACATTAGTCCGGTCCTCAGGTCTCTGCACTGGCTTCCTGTGGCTCAGAGAATTAATAATAAATAATAAATAAATCTTTATTTATAAGGCACTTTTCAAAAACAATGTTTACAAAGTGCTGCACAGCATAATAAACAATACATCAGTCATAATACAAAGTTAAAACAATAAGAATGAATGCAAGAAGACAAGACAAACAGAGGAAACACAAGACCACAAAACAGACAGGACAGACAGTAAAATACAACATTATAAGTTTAAAGCTGACAATTAAAAGCTGTTTTATAAAAGTGGGTTTTAAGAAGAGATTTAAAAGAGGATACTGATGGTGCTAGCCTTATCTCCTCGGGCAGGTCGTTCCAAAGCCGAGGAGCCCGGACAGAAATTGATTTTAAAGTAGCTTTACTTGTGTACAAGTCTCTCCATGGCCTCGCACCAGGGTACATCCGCGACATGTTGGTGCCATATGAACCAACTCGGGCTCTGAGGAGCACAGGGACTGGACTTCTGTTAGTGCCAAGAGTCGGAACTAGACATGGGGAGGCTGCGTTTCAGATTCATGCAGCTAGAGTCTGGAACCGTCTGTCCGAGAGTGTGAGACAGGCGTCTACTCTAGCAGTTTTTAAAACTGAACTGAAAACAGTTCTTTTTAGCTGTGCATACAAGTGAATGATTTTATATTTGTTTTTATCTTTAATCTTTTTAATGCGCTATGATTATTTATGATTATTTATGATTGTAATCCCTTGTGTGATTTTAATGTTTTACGGTTTTTAACTACTTGTGTGATTTTATATATCTTGTGCTCTTAATCTGTCTTTTTATGTTTACTTAAATTCTAATGTTTGATGATTTATGCATGATGTTATATGGGTTGTGAGGCGCTTTGCGTTGCCTTGTGTAGGAAAGGCGCTCTACAAATAAACGTTGATTGATTGACTAAAGTACACACAAAAAGGACTAGGGTACACACAAAAAGAGGACTAAAGTACACACAGAAAGAGGACTAAAGTACACACAAAAAGGACTAAAGTACACACAAAAAAAGACTAAAGTACACACAAAAAGGACTAAAGTACACACAAATAGGACTAAAGTACACACAAAAAGGACTAGGGTACACACAGAAAGAGGACTAAAGTACACACAAAAAGGACTAGGGTACACACAAAAAGAGGACTAAAGTACACACAGAAAGAGGACTAAAGTACACACAAAAAGGACTAAAGTACACAAAAAAAAAGACTAAAGTACACACAAAAAGGACTAAAGTACACACAAAAAGGACTAAAGTACACACAAAAAGGACAAAAGTACACACAAAAAGGACTAAAGTACACACAAAAAAGACTAAAGTACACACAAAAAAGGACTAAAGTACACACAAAAAAAGACTAAAGTACACACAAAAAAGGACTAAAGTACACACAAAAAGGACTAAAGTACACACAAAAAAGACTAAAGTACACACAAAAAAGGACTAAAGTACACACAAAAAGGACTAAAGTACACACAAAAAAGGACTAAAGTACACACAAAAAGGACTAAAGTACACACAAAAGGACTAAAGTACACACAAAAAGGACTAAAGTACACACAAAAAGGACTAAAGTACACACAAAAAAGACTAAAGTACACACAAAAAAGGACTAAAGTACACACAAAAAGGACTAAAGTACACACAAAAAAAGACTAAAGTACACACAAAAAAGGACTAAAGTACACACAAAAAAAGACTAAAGTACACACAAAAAAGGACTAAAGTACACACAAAAAGGACTAAAGTACACACAAAAAAGACTAAAGTACACACAAAAAAGGACTAAAGTACACACAAAAAGGACTAAAGTACACACAAAAAAGGACTAAAGTACACACAAAAAGGACTAAAGTACACACAAAAGGACTAAAGTACACACAAAAAGGACTAAAGTACACACAAAAAGGACTAAAGTACACACAAAAAAGACTAAAGTACACACAAAAAAGGACTAAAGTACACACAAAAAGGACTAAAGTACACACAAAAAAAGACTAAAGTACACACAAAAAAGGACTAAAGTACACACAAAAAAAGACTAAAGTACACACAAAAAAGGACTAAAGTACACACAAAAAGGACTAAAGTACACACAAAAAAGACTAAAGTACACACAAAAAAGGACTAAAGTACACACAAAAAGGACTAAAGTACACACAAAAAAGGACTAAAGTACACACAAAAAGGACTAAAGTACACACAAAAAAGACTAAAGTACACACAAAAAAGGACTAAAGTACACACAAAAAGGACTAAAGTACACACAAAAAAGGACTAAAGTACACACAAAAAGGACTAAAGTACACACAAAAGGACTAAAGTACACACAAAAAGGACTAAAGTACACACAAAAAGGACTAAAGTACACACAAAAAAGACTAAAGTACACACAAAAAAGGACTAAAGTACACACAAAAAGGACTAAAGTACACACAAAAAAAGACTAAAGTACACACAAAAAAGGACTAAAGTACACACAAAAAAAGACTAAAGTACACACAAAAAAGGACTAAAGTACACACAAAAAGGACTAAAGTACACACAAAAAAGACTAAAGTACACACAAAAAAGGACTAAAGTACACACAAAAAGGACTAAAGTACACACAAAAAAGGACTAAAGTACACACAAAAAGGACTAAAGTACACACAAAAAGGACTAAAGTACACACAAAAAGGACTAAAGTTTGAGAAAAACGTGACGTGACTTCCTGTATCCGGTGAGCGTGTTTCTTGACTGCTATCACTCTGCTCTCTGTTTGCACTAACAAACACATTACAAATCCACGTATTGTACACCAAGCTAACTGTGTAAGCACTCCGAGTCAGCTGTACTGCAGCTGAGGTTTAGGTAGCGGTTGTTTGTCTGGTCTCGGAGTCTGTTGTGCGGGCCCGGATCCGTACTAGCTTAGCCTAGCTTAGCCTAGCCTAGCCGCTAACTCGCTACTATGGCGGCTGCTGTCTCTCCCTCAATCCTTTACTGCTCGAGTTGCCATATGGCGAGTCTAAACCCTGGATCCTTCTCTGAGGGTAGTGATAGATGTGTGAAGTGTAGTGTAGTCGTAGCTCTGGAATCCAGGGTCAGTGAGTTAGAGCTGCGTCTTTGATCACTAGAGCTGCGAGCTAGCGCTAGCATTAGCTACAGCCAGGCCGTATCCTCAGGGACAGCGGAGCGCAGCTTTAGGGAAAGGCAGAGGAGAACTAGCGAGCCTAGCCTCCCAGCCCGTCCTCCGCAGCTGGGACAAGACCAGGATAGTGATGGCTTTGTGACTGTTCGGAAAGGGCGACGTGTTGTTGGTAGTTTCCCCATTGGGCCTCCTCCTGTTAGCATTTACAATCGCTGGGACGCTCTGTCCGGCTGCGCCTCCGCGCGGCCGGGCGGGGAAGAAGGCCCCACTGAGAGAGCCGCTGAGAGAGCTGCTGAGAGAGCCGATGGAGTCGCTGATGCGCTGGTAATTGGCTCCTCTATTGTTAGAGGTGTTAAGATCCCAGGAGCCACTGTTCGGTGCTTCCCTGGGGCCAGGCTTGGTGATATTGAAGGGAATCTGAGGCTCATGATGACCCACAAGCAGCGTTTCCGTCGAATTGTTATTCACGCGGGTGGTAATGACGTTCGGCGGAAACAGTCCGAGGTGTTGAAGCTGCAAGTCGCCGCCGTGTGCAAGCTGGCTAGCACAATGGCCGACACTGTCATCTTCTCTGGGCCCCTACCTAGCACTAGCAGTGCAGAAGCATTCAGCAGACACTCGGCTTTCAACCGCTGGCTGTCTGGCTGGTGCCCTCGAAGTGGTGTTGTTCATGTTGACAATTGGAGTGCCTTTTGGGGAAAGCCCGGTCTCATCCGCTCGGATGATATCCACCCAACGTTGGCGGGTACATCCCTTTTGGCTAAGAATTTGGCCCTGGCTCTAAACTGTTCTGCTCGGCTCAAATGACGGTGCAGAACTGAGGCCCGGGTGCAGAGCTGCTCTGCCACAACCTCTGAGCCCCCATCTGTTCAGTTACTAGCCTCAGAAGCTAGTCAGATTAAAACTGTGTGTGCATGTGTGTGTGTGCCTGTGTGTGCTCAGTTACTAGCCTCAGACCCTAGTCAGATTGAAACTGTGTGTGTTCCCCGCTTGAAGTCTAAAGCACTATATGCGAGGAAATCTGACCTAGGTGTCAGACACAGTAACTTAATAAAAGTTCAGACAGACAGAAATAGTTCTAACAGTAGGGTTGTTAAATGTGGTTTAATGAACGTCAGATCAATCTCGTCTAAATCGCTTCTCATAAACGAACTTATTATAGACAAGGGCTTGGATCTGTTAGCGCTCTCGGAGACTTGGCTCCAACAGGACGAGTACGTTAGATTGAATGAGTGCACTCCTCCGACGCATGTTAACTACCAGAAAGCCAGAGCTACAGGTCGCGGCGGTGGTGTTGCGATTATATCACACACCAACTTGGTTCTTAGTCCCAAAACCAACAACGCTTTTCACTCGTTTGAAAACTTAACACTTTCAATCACCTGTCCTGGGTGGAGAAAACAAAAAGCAGTACTATTTATAGTTTTATACCGACCTCCTGGTCCTTACAGCGAGTTCCTAACAGAATTCTCTGACTTCATTTCAAACCTAGTTTTGGAATGGGAAAACATAGTTATAGCTGGAGACTTCAATATACATGTGGACGACAGCACTGACAGCTTAAACAAAGCTTTCAGCGCCGTACTAGATGGTGTTGGTTTTACTCAGAATGTCGAGGAACCTACTCACATTCATAACCACACCTTGGACCTTGTCCTGACCTACGGCTGTGATGTCTCCAATGTTGACATCCAGCGTCAAAGCTCGTTGCTGTCTGACCATTTCTTGATCACGTTTGATCTCGCTTTGGAGGACTTTCCTGTCCCGCAAGATAAAACCATAATGAAAAGAACCTTAAATGATAAATCTATCACAAGGTTCAAAGAACTAATACAGCCTATGTTGAATACTGCTGCAGGTGAACCTGTTCACAGCAGCTGCAGTCCCTCAGTCATCGACCAAACGGTGGGCAACACTATGGAGTCTTTAAAATCTGCATTAAATGCAGCAGCTCCTTTAAAACAGAAAACCATTAGGATTAGATCATCGTCGCCCTGGTACAGTGTTCAACTCCACACTTTAAAACAGGACGTCAGAAAATTGGAGAGGCTATATCGCCACTCCCACTCGGAGCCTGTCCACAGGGAGTGGAAAGCAGGTCTCCGAAACTACAAGAAGGCCCTTCGCGGGGCTCGAACTCAATACTATTCAACTTTAATAGAAGCGAATAAAAACAACAGTAGATTTTTGTTTGGTACCGTCGCTAAACTCACAAACTGCCATAGCGCAATCGAGCCTAAAATTCCAAGCTCACTGAGCAGTGTCGACTTTCTCCACTTCTTTAATAATAAAATTACATCCATCCGTGACAAGCTGGAGGAGGTTGCTCCTGCTGTTAGTGGTGGACAGGTTGAAGCGGCATACGTGACTTCCCACTTAGACTCTTCAGTGGGCCTTAATAAATTCATGGCTGTGAGCCAAGCAGAGGTGATCTCTGTGGTCACATCCTCAAAAGCCTCAACTTGCATGTTAGACGCAGTCCCGACATGGCTCTTCAAAGACATACTTCCTTTGATAATTGAGCCTATCGTAAATATAATAAACGCATCCATACAATGTGGCTATGTCCCACAAGCTTTTAAAACCGCGGTAATCAAACCCCTTCTGAAGAAAACAAACCTGGACCCAGAAATACTTACAAACTACAGACCGATCTCGAACCTCACTTTTATATCTAAAATCCTGGAAAAACTTATAGCTGAGCAGCTCCGCTGCCACCTGCAGGAAAATGATATGTTTGAAGTCTTTCAATCAGGATTCAGAGCTCATCATAGCACTGAAACGGCACTAGTCAAAGTCACAAATGACTTACTACTAGCTGCCGATAATGGACAAGTGTCAGTGCTGGTCCTACTGGACCTTAGTGCTGCATTTGACACAATAGACCACAGCATTCTACTGCAGAGGCTAGAATGTGATATAGGTCTTAGAGGAACAGCCCTTGGCTGGTTTAAATCCTATTTATCAGATCGATATCACTTCGTCAATGTGAATCAGGACTCGTCGCCTTATTCTGGAGTGGAATTCGGTGTGCCGCAGGGTTCGGTACTCGGACCGATTCTTTTTACTCTCTACATGCTGCCATTAGGAAACATTGTTAAAAAGCATGGAATTAATTTCCACTGCTATGCAGATGACACACAGCTTTATCTGTCGATGAAGCCTAATCAGACAGATCAGCTAGAAAAGCTCAGTGCCTGCATAAAGGACCTTAAAATGTGGATGACTCTTAACTTCCTACTTCTCAACCCGGAGAAGACAGAAGTGATCCTACTCGGTCCGAAGCGCCTGCGTGACTCCCTCACTAACCAGATGGTTACTCTCGATAATGTCAGTATAATACCCAGTAACACTGTGAGGAATCTTGGAGTCATTTTTGACCAAGAACTCTCCTTCAAGGCTTATATAAGCCAAGCAACTAAAACGGCGTACTTCCACTTACGGAACATCGCTAAAATTAGGAATTTCCTTCCTAAAAGTGACGCGGAAAAACTCATTCACGCGTTTGTCACCTCAAGGCTCGACTACTGTAACGCTTTACTGGCAGCGTGCCCTAAAGCCTCTTTGAAGAGCTTCCAGCTCGTTCAGAATACAGCAGCTAGGATCTTAACAGGTACCAAAAGGAGGGAGCACATAACTCCGGTGTTAAAATCACTCCACTGGCTCCCTGTGGAGTACAGAATAAAGTTTAAAATCCTACTCTTAACATATAAAGCCATAAATGGCTTGGCTCCTTCTTATCTCCAAGACACGTTAGTGTCGTATCAACCAAGTCGAGCGTTGCGCTCACAAAACGCCAGACGTCTGGTGGTCCCTAAGGTCTCAAAGGTCACTGTTGGTGGCAGAGCATTTAGCTACCAAGCTCCTTTACTGTGGAATCAGCTTCCCATTTATGTTAAGGAAGCAGATACGGTCTCCACATTCAAGGCCAGGCTTAAAGCACTTTACTTTAATTTAGCATATAATTAGGTAATATATAATATGTAGTGTATATATTATATATATATGCTGTATTATGTTATATATTATGTTATATATTATTCAATAATGTATTGTGTTATGTTGTATATTATGTTATATATTATGCTGTATGTTATTCTTTATTCAAGGCTAGGTTTAAAACAGTCCTCTTTAGTTTAGCATATGGCTAGGAAGGTAAGACTCGGAGAAGGTTAAACTCCTCAGAGTGTTAGTCAAGCTGCATAGGGAGTCAGTTTGCTGGGAGAAGTATGGTAACTTGAGCACTATCCCTCTCCTCCTTCCTACTTTATCTGTTTAGCATTTTTAGGATTCTGACTGTAGTTTGTTCATTGCTATTCACCCGTTGTCCCATTGTCTGTTTCATGGTACGATGACGGGATCTCTGAGCCTGGCCTCTTCCATCTACACCTGCGGACTGCCCCGCCCGACCCGCCTGGGAGTGCTTCGGTCCTGCACCGGACCTGTCCACGGTTCAGCGTCCACTGGTCCACGTTCTGTAGCTAGCTTAGGTCCTAGATCATTAGTCTGTCCGTCCGGAGGAGCGGATCCCTTTCTCTATGGGTCTCCCACAAAAAAAGGACTAAAGTCCCACACACAAAAAAGGACTAAAGTACACACAAAAAAAGTTGGACTAAAGTACACACAAAAAAGGACTAAAGTACACACAAAAAAGGACTAAAGTACACACAAAAATGGACTAAAGTACACACAAAAAGGACTAAAGTACACACAAAAAAGGACTAAAGTACACACAAAAAGGACTAAAGTACACACAAAAAAGGACTAAAGTACACACACAAAAAGGACTAAAGTACACACAAAAAAGGACTAAAGTACACACAAAAAAAAGGACAAAAAGGTACTAAAAGTACACACAAAAAAGGACTAAAGGACTAAAGTACACACAAAAAGGACTAAAGTACACACAAAAAAGACTAAAGTACACACAAAAAGGACTAAAGTACACACAAAAAAGGACTAAAGTACACACAAAAAAGGACTAAAGTACACACAAAAAAGGACTAAAGTACACACAAAAAAGGACTAAAGTACACACAAAAAGGACTAAAGTACACACAAAAAAGGACTAAAGTACACACAAAAAAGGACTAAAGTACACACAAAAAAGGACTAAAGTACACACAAAAAAGGACTAAAGTACACACAAAAAAGGACTAAAGTACACACAAAAAAGGACTAAAGTACACACAAAAAAGGACTAAAGTACACACAAAAAAGGACTAAAGTACACACAAAAAGGACTAAAGTACACACAAAAAAGGACTAAAGTACACACAAAAAGGACTAAAGTACACACAAAAAAGACTAAAGTACACACAAAAAAGGACTAAAGTACACACAAAAAAGGACTAAAGTACACACAAAAAAGGACTAAAGTACACACAAAAAAGGACTAAAGTACACACAAAAAGGACTAAAGTACACACAAAAAAGGACTAAAGTACACACAAAAAAGGACTAAAGTACACACAAAAAGGACTAAAGTACACACAAAAAAGGACTAAAGTACACACAAAAAAGGACTAAAGTACACACAAAAAAGGACTAAAGTACACACAAAAAAGGACTAAAGTACACACAAAAAAGGACTAAAGTACACACAAAAAAGGACTAAAGTACACACAAAAAAGGACTAAAGTACACACAAAAAGGACTAAAGTACACACAAAAAAGGACTAAAGTACACACAAAAAAGGACTAAAGTACACACAAAAAGGACTAAAGTACACACAAAAAGGACTAAAGTACACACAAAAAAGACTAAAGTACACACAAAAAAGGACTAAAGTACACACAAAAAGGACTAAAGTACACACAAAAAGGACTAAAGTACACACAAAAAATAAAGACAAAAAAAAAGGACTAAAGTACACACAAAAAAGACTAAAGTACACACAAAAAAGGACTAAAGTACACACAAAAAAAGGACTAAAGTACACACAAAAAGGACTAAAGTACACACAAAAAAGGACTAAAGTACACACAAAAAGGACTAAAGTACACACAAAAAAGGACTAAAGTACACACAAAAAAAAAGTACACACTAAAGTACACACAAAAAAGGACTAAAGTACACACAAAAAAGGACTAAAGTACACACAAAAAAGGACTAAAGTACACACAAAAAAGGACTAAAGTACACACAAAAAAGGACTAAAGTACACACAAAAAAGGACTAAAGTACACACAAAAAAGGACTAAAGTACACACAAAAAAAGGACTAAAGTACACACAAAAAAGGACTAAAGTACACACAAAAAAGGACTAAAGTACACACAAAAAAGGACTAAAGTACACACAAAAAAGGACTAAAGTACACACAAAAAAGGACTAAAGTACACACAAAAAGGACTAAAGTACACACAAAAAAGGACTAAAGTAAACACACAAAAAAGACTAAAGTACACACAAAAAAGGACTAAAGTACACACAAAAAAGACTAAAGTACACAAAAAGGACTAAAGTACACACAAAAAAGGACTAAAGTACACACAAAAAAGGACTAAAGTACACACAAAAAAGGACTAAAGTACACACACAAAAAGGACTAAAGTACACACACAAAAAAGGACTAAAGTACACACAAAAAAGGACTAAAGACTAAAGTACACACAAAAAAGGACTAAAGTACACACAAAAAGGACTAAAGTACACACAAAAAAGGACTAAAGTACACACAAAAAAGGACTAAAGTACACAACAAAAAAGGACTAAAGTACACACAAAAAGGACTAAAGTACACACAAAAAAGGACTAAAGTACACACACAAAAAGGACTAAAGTACACACAAAAAAGGACTAAAGTACACAAAAAAAGACTAACACAAAAAAGGACTAAAGTACACACAAAAAAAGGACTAAAGTACACACAAAAAAGGACTAAAGTACACACAAAAAGGACACACAAAAAAGACTAAAGTACACACAAAAAAGGACTAAAGTACACACAAAAAAGGACTAAAGTACACACAAAAAGGACTAAAGTACACACAAAAAAGGACTAAAGTACACACAAAAAGGACTAAAGTACACACACAAAAAGGACTAAAGTACACACAAAAAAGGACTAAAGTACACACAAAAAGGACTAAAGTACTAAAGTACACACAAAAAAAGACTAAAGTACACACAAAAAAGGACTAAAGTACACACAAAAAAGACTAAAGTACACACAAAAAAGGACTAAAGTACACACAAAAAGGACTAAAGTACACACAAAAAAGACTAAAGTACACACAAAAAAGGACTAAAGTACACACAAAAAAGGACTAAAGTACACACAAAAAAAGACTAAAGTACACACAAAAAAGGACTAAAGTACACACAAAAAAGACTAAAGTACACACAAAAAAGGACTAAAGTACACACAAAAAAGGACTAAAGTACACACAAAAAAGGACTAAAGTACACACAAAAAAGGACTAAAGTACACACAAAAAAGGACTAAAGTACACACAAAAAAGGACTAAAGTACACACAAAAAAGGACTAAAGTACACAGAA
This sequence comes from Knipowitschia caucasica, assembly GCA_964034765.1. Taxonomy (NCBI): domain Eukaryota; kingdom Metazoa; phylum Chordata; class Actinopteri; order Gobiiformes; family Gobiidae; genus Knipowitschia; species Knipowitschia caucasica. Next base: position 18,012,618 of record OZ035835.1, read on the forward strand.
GGAACAAAGAGGGAAACAGAATAAAACAATATTTGAACAAAGGCAACAAAGAGAAAGAGCACAGAAGATTTAAATGGGAGATAATCTACAACTCCAAACATTAAAAGACCCCGTCAGACGTCTGAAGCTAAGCAGGGTTAGTACTGTGATGGGAGACCTCTGGGAACACCAGGTGCCACAGTGGGGCGGCTGCGACTGTAAAGTGCCAAACAGTCATTGTGTCCTTAGGCAAGACACTTCCTCCACGTTGCCTAGAATGAGTCTGGTGTGTGTGTGTGAATGGTTACAAAATAACACCACAAATAAACAAAACCTACAAAAACATTAAAATCTCCACCATGGCTTTTATGACAGCTAATGCCATCACACTCTGTAAGCTAACTATTGTCTAACTGCTAACTACTCCAATAATTCAACTTTATTTAACAAGAGGAACACATGTGAAGATCAGTTCCTCGTTGTGTGCGTTGGTCGATTGTGCAATTGATCTTTTGATTTTGTGTTTGACTTTCTGCTGTTTACATTGTCGTGTCTATTACAAACATAAAGCAAGTTTGGACACATGAACGAGACCAGAGCAGTGTCCTGAGATGTGCAGCAGACCCACTCTCTCATATCCATCATCAGTCATTTGATTATTCTCTGAGGTAATGCTCTGCGGAGAAAAACACACTGTTTTTAATGTTATTGTCCAAAATGTCCTGTGGCAGCGTGTGGCCAAGACGTCAGTGAACTTAAGATAGTCCGTGTTTCTGTTTTATCCAATCTAATAAAGATGCATAGTAGAGTATATCTTCAACAAGGAAAAACAAAAAATCTAAAAAGCTAATCTAAAGGAGAACCACAGTGAAGAGATCCACTCCCACGGACGGACAGGCTTTCGCAAAGTCCAGGACTAAGCCACAAAATAATGTTCAAATCTGTTTGTTTTTATCATTGCATTTCTTGTGTTTGAGCTGTTTGATTCTCCATTGTAATTTAGAGCTATGCAAGAATGAATTGAATTGAATTGAGTTGAGTTGTATGGACAGCTAAACCAATCTTTTGTAACCTGGACTTGAGAATTGTCGGAGTAGAAGCACACATTTTTAGGAAGACTGTTCCAGGCTATTTGCTGCATACATCTGAAATGCTGACCACTCAAAACACTTGTAAAAAAGGCAACAGGAAAAATAGGCCTTAGCCGGAGCCCACACCTTTTTGGTTGGTCTACTGTCAAGTTACTGCTCTGTAATGGTGAATACAAATGTGCAAAGGACTGAAAAAAAATAAAAAATCATGCATTCATTCTACTCACAGATATTGTCTCTTTTAGATGAGCTAAAAATATGTCCCTCTATCAGCTGACTCTGCCGATGGCACAATACTGCAGATGCATAGGTTTTGTATTTGAATCGAGAGTGGGTGATTAATTTAATAACTTACTCATAAGTTTAATGTTCATTTAAGATTAGAGATTTTTTATTTGTCCAGTGGGGAAATATTAGTGTTGCATCACCAGTTAAAACAGTATGAATGAGTTGCTCTGTGCATAATAAAAAAAATAAAAAATAAACTCTATACCAAATAAAATAGAATACAATCCCTGACTCTAGCATCAAAAATAAACAAGTATAAAATAGGTATATCTCTATCTTTAGCATGATAAGTAAAAAAAACTCTGACTTTAGCATAATAAGAAGCAAGAAATATGTAGTTTTGTTTATACACAAAGTGACTAAGTATAGAGCAACAGTGGACACATATCGTTCTTTATTATATGACTTGGATCGTTCGCGCACTCTGATTGGCTGATTTGCGGTCTGATATTTTCCTATCTCGGACCGTTACCATGACAATTGGTCCGCAGCGCGTATCAGATTTGATAGCTTTCCTCGGTAAAAAATAAATAATGAGCGACGACTGGGAGCATCTCAGCTCCTGTGGACTCACCACCTGCAGGAGGATCAGTGAGGGGCTGGTGCTCTGTGACTGGGTGCAGCTCTGACTGCCACCCCCCCGACCCAGAAATGGATTAAGGGGAAGAAAATGGATGGATGGATGGATGGACTGGGAGCATTCTCCAGTGAATTCTATTTTCCGGACGAGTTGGAAGAGCCAGAGGAAGTAATAACAGCAAATAACGACGAAAACACAACTCCTAACAGTCAAGAAAGAATTGACAACTTCGTTACAGATCAGAAAGGTAAAAACAAAAACCAAAAAAAACAAAAACCAAGTCGGACATGAACATACTTCACAAATATCTAAAAAGCATTAAAGACACAGAAGAGATTGAGAACTCACCAGGGGGCGACCTCAATCATCTGATAAGCAAGTTCTTCATGTCACAATTTGACAGTTTGGTTACATGTGTTTTTGCTAGTTGAAACCGATCGATATTTGCACAAATCAAAAATAGTCATATAATAAAACATTTATTAACCTTTCTTGCTCTTCCTTGCTCTTTTTGCACAGACCTCGCCACGGCTCGGTCTGTACAAAAAGGCAGCGGTCTGATATTTCTCTGTACAGACCTCACTCTCGTTTAATAAGCCGATAATATTGTACATGTGGTTATATATTGCACACATGTTCATAACACATCTATGCAAGTCAGATTTCTACAACAACAGTAAAAAAAAAAAGTGTTCTTCCTGCCTCCATTCACACTATACTTACATTATACATTTACAAAGAACACATCCCAGTTGTTTACCATCTGCATGCGATATACAGCGAGCAACAATGCACTAAAACAACGCCCACAGCTAATTCCACACGCACGGGAAGACTTCAAACACCCTGGGATGCAAAGTGAGCGGGAACAAAGCCGTTTAGTAATGAAAAATGATGGTTAGAGTGGATAAATGTTTCAACTGGTCCCGCAGGCATTTGGCCCAGTGATAATAGGACAGTATATGATTAATATGTAACAGGCAGAACAAACATAAAACACAGAGATGGCGTCACCTGCAGAGGAAGCCCACGTTTTGTTTCTATACGTGCTCGGGGCTTGTATCTATTCTTCAAAGGACTACGTATGAACGGTTATTTACAGCTGCTTTCATAGAGGCGGCGGATTTAATTGTGTGGATGAAGTGAACGAAATAAGGCTCGATAACAGATACAGCGAGGATCTTGAGATTTCACGGATACAAAACAAATGTGTAGGAATTGATGAAATGATAAGTGATTATACATGAAGTTATCTGACTGCTATTTGTCGTAATGGAAAGAGAAATGAAAAGTTTACGCAAAAAATGAGTGAATTAAACCAAAACACATGAAGAAAGTACAGTATATAGCAGGGGTCTCGAAACTGTAGCTCGGGAGACACCAGTAGCTCGCCAAAGGATTTAGAAATTAACCAAAAATATAATATACCTAATATTTCAGGTTGTATTATTCATTATTGTTAGTTATTATTGTAAATGCACTTAATTTGTGCACTAGTAACAAATATGCAATGATAAATAATGATTCCAATATCAGGCTTGTTCAGACCAATATACATTTCTAAAGGGGTAGTTCTCTGCCTTTATTGTCCTGGGAAAGAAGCTTGCTGGGTGAAAAAGGTTGGAGACATCTGGTAAATAGTCTCCAAACTTACTGTAACCTGCCTTCATTAATGTACAGTCATATTTTGTAGTAAATATTATATTAAGCAACTTTACCACTGCCTCTTCCCTCCACACTGAGCAACACACGCTGGCGTCGAAGCCATTTAACCCGCCTCACGACCTAGTCTTTTTGAAGAGGAGTCTCCAGGGAGCAAACTCCAACCGACCATACAGCGGTAATTTAGACAGAAATAAAACCACAGTGTTTTTCAGCCCGTTGCTAATGTGGGTCAGGCGAAGTTAAAACACTGCACACGCACACGAGGGACAATAGTTGGATAAGGACAGAGAAACAAGCTGTGAAACAAGTTTGTGTTAGGGGTAAGAACTGGCGGACCCAAAAATGCAGAATAGACAAAAAGTTTATTTACAAAAATCTAAATCGGGAGTTGCCTGGTTTAAAGGACACAGGATGGGAACCAGGACGGGACCAGGACGTGACCAGGACAGGACCCAGGACGGGACCAGGACAGGACCCAGGACGGGACCCAAGACGGGACCAGGACGGGACCAGAACGAGACCAGGACGGGAACCAGGACGGGGACCAGAATGGGACCAGGACAGGACCAGGACGGACCCAGGACGGGACCAGGACGTGACCAGGACGGGACCAGGACGGGACCAGGACGGGACCAGGGCGGGACCAGGATGGGACCAGGACGGGAACTAGGACGGGAGCTGGAGGGGACCAGGACAGAGAACAGGACGGAACCAGGACAGAGGACGACGAAGAGCAGGAAAGAGAATGACCAATGACGGGACCAGGACGGGAACCAGGACGGGGACCAGAACGGGACCAGGACGGGACCAGGACGGGACCAGGACGGGACCAGGGTGGGACCAGGATGGGAACTAGGACGGGACCAGGACGGGACCAGGGTGGGACCAGGATGGGAACTAGGACGGGACCAGGACGGGACCAGGGCGGGACCAGGATGGGACCAGGACGGGAACTAGGACGGGAGCTGGAGGGGACCAGGACAGAGAACAGGACGGAACCAGGACAGAGGACGACGAAGAGCAGGAAAGAGAATGACCAATGACGGGACCAGGACGGGAACCAGGACGGGGACCAGAACGGGACCAGGACGGGACCAGGACGGGACCAGGACGGGACCAGGGTGGGACCAGGATGGGAACCAGGACGGGACCAGGACGGGACCAGGGTGGGACCAGGATGGGAACTAGGACGGGACCAGGACGGGACCAGGACGGGACCAGGGTGGGACAGGATGGGAACTAGGACGGGACCAGGACGGAACCAGGACAGAGGACGACGGAGAGCAGGAAAGAGAATGACCAATGACGGGACCAGGACGGGAACCAGGACGGGGACCAGAACGGGGACCAGAACGGGACCAGGACGGGACCAGGACGGGACCAGGACGGAACCAGGACAGAACCAGGACGGAACCAGCACGGGACCAGGACGGGAACTAGGACGGGACCAGGACGGAACCAGGACAGAGAACAGGACGGAACCAGGACAGAGGACGACGGAGAGCAGGAAAGAGAATGACCAATGACGGGACCAGGACGGGAACCAGGACGGGGACCAGAACGGGGACCAGATCGGGACCAGGACGGGACCAGGACGGGACCAGGACGGAACCAGGACAGAACCAGGACGGAACCAGCACGGGACCAGGACGGGAACTAGGACGGGACCAGGACGGGACTAGGACAGAGAACAGGACAGAACCAGGACAGAGGACGACGGAGAGCAAGTAAGAGAATGACCAATGACGGGACCAGGACAAGACTGAAAATGATGGTGCAGGCTCCACAGCTGGGTACTGAAAAATAAAGAAAAGCGCATCGGTCCAAAATAAACTTCAACACTATAAAGTACAGGACAAGCCGAAGGTAGATTCAACCGCTTGCTTGACGGAATGATCTGGCACTTTATATTTAATTTTGATACATTTATTTTGACACGCTGCCGCCATCTCTACGGTTGAAAGCCGACACGGGTCCATACAACACGACCACCTATCCTGCTGTTGTCCCAGGTCAACCCAGCATAGTAGGAAAAAGGCAAAACACATTTCCTTGATAAACCTCTTGGGATAAAGAACAAAATGTCGGAAAACCTGCTCACTGAAGTACAGAAGATGAGTGAGAAACCTTCCTTTGTTTTGACCAATCCTTGTCAAACCAAAACACAGAGAGTCCACACAGAAGGTTGCGTGTTTATCATTGAGCTTTGAACTGGTCTAAAATTGGTTGAGTACCACATGAGTCACATAAATGTCTCCTGTATTCCCCTGCTTCTGTCTTCTCCTGGGCTCCTGAATGGCCGTCCTTGTCTGGTCCCGGTTGTAATCGGATTGTGCGGTTTCTTGCGGCGGCCGGCGGACTGCACCGTTCTGGCCTGGAGATTAGTGTTTTCCCTTTTATCACTTTATTTTTATTTACTTTTTAAATCTCACGCTAGCTGCTCTATGTGCCAAACGGCTATTCGTCAATAACCTTTGCATTGCGGCTCTGTGCTTTTGTCTCTTCAGTCAGTAAAGTATCATGTTAGATAAGGCCTCAGGATGTCCTTGTTTCATACAGGCATTACAAATCATCGGAGACATGTTTAAATCTGTCCGAAACGCTTTGACAAGTTTTGGCAGAGACGATAATGTGCGATACTGGGGAGCTGCTTTGTAAAGCTCGGGTACCTGACTTTTTTACTCATAAAAAATCCATGTTTTTTTGCCCCAGAAAGAGTCTTGAACAAAACAAAAAATACCATAATGTCTATTAGAAAACATATATGACATTGTATTCATGTGTGGTAGATCCCAATGAGTCTGAGAGCTGATTGGCTGAGTGAAGGTGGTTCTCTTTTTAGATAAGACGTCCTTTATTCGTCCCAAAGTGGGGAAATTTCAATGTTGCAGCGCACATACAGGGCCGTGCAGGATTGTAAGAGCACACAGGCTGCACACAAAATAGACAATATACTGTAAGTAGCTGTTATGTGTCTTAGCTAGCTATACTGTAGATGCTTAAAAATCAATATCGGAGCTGCCGGAGGAGATGAGGCTAGCACCATCAGTATCCTCTTTTAAATCCCTTCTAAAAACCCACTTTCATCTAAGAGCTTTTAACTGTTTGTTTTCAACTTCACATGTTGTGTTTTACTGTTCCACTTTGTCTTTGTCTTGTCTTTCTTCTTGAGTTTCCTCTGTCGGCTTTATTATCCTGCATGTTAATTATTTTGAGTTTGTAATTGTATGTTTTTATTGTTGCTGACCGTGCAGCGCTTTGTAAACACGGTTTTTGAAAATTGCCATACAAATAAAGATGTATTATTACTATTATTCTTATCATTACTATTATTATTATTATTATTATTATTATTATATATATCGCTATCTATCTATATATATCTGTATAGTGTAACTTTATTATAGGGCAGGATACTAAGTAGATAAAGTGACATTCAGTGGACATTCTGAAATTGCAGTATTGCACATGATTGCAGTATTTATTTATTTACAGATGAATGACATGTACAGGCTCAGCAGTTCTCGTTGTACAGTCTGACAGCAGCAGGAGGGAAAGACCTGCAGAACCTCTCCTTCACACGGCGAGGGTGAATAAATCTGTCACTGAAACTGAAGATGTAAACACCAACTAAAAATCCATGTTCATGAAAACTAGTGACAACAGTATTACATTTTTGTGGTTTGAAAATCAGGTGCCTCAGCTTTAAACCGAGGCAGAAGAAACCGTTTATCTCCTGACTCAGTGACCTACATATTTAGGGCGATACAAAAAGGAAGTAAATGACAGTTATAGACGTTTGCGGTCTGAACTTGACGAACCGGTTCCATGTTTCCTCAAGTCTGGACACAAATGGATCGGGTTCAGGCCTTGGGTTTCTCACAAGTCTGGGCACATTCTGGTTATGATGTCACACATGTAGGAGGCAACAGAAGCTCCGAGATCTCTCCATCAAGCATCAGTCAAACTCGGCTCACTCCTCAAATGTCAATGTCAACTTTATATATAGCACATTTGCCACAAAATCAACACCCCAAAAGTATTCCATATGCACAACAATTGGAAAAAAAATGAACAAAAACATCACAACAAGAATATATACAGTATACAGTCGGAACTTTACCATTTGCCATTTCAGGAAAACATTGCAAGTATTTACAGTATGGTCGTATTTTTTGTGAGGTAAGTTTGTTTTTATAATTGTGATATTGTGTGTATCTATGTGTGTTCACCTGCCCAGGGAGCACAGATGGAGAGAAGCTACAGCTAAATCCGGAGGATATCATACCTTCTCTTGTACAGACTAATGGTTTTGTACATTGCTTTTATTGTTCCATAAACAGTAAACCTAAACTAAACTCTGAAAACTAGAATATTATTCAGTATTCAGTCCATTTATTTCTGTAATTCTACTTCAAATGTGAACCAAACACATGAGAGGGCAAAAGTTTCCCGGTTAAGAGGCAGCAACAGCAAAGGTTTCGTCTTCTCCAGTTCAAAGTCAAGACCTGGGCACAGTCAAACGTTCTTATAGCGTGAGGTTCTGGTCTGAATGGCCTGAGCCTTCAGATTGAGGGGAGTGACTGGAAGAGTCCATGTGCAGGTGAGAGGGGGCCCCAGAGATCATCCCGCCCTCCAGCTCAGGAGACGTCCAGGTCCTGCAGAGATGGAAGGTCTCTCAGCGGAGCGAGAGGAGACGGTGGCTCCAATAAAACATACACTGATGGATGGAAATCATGAGTGCATTTAAATCCATTTATCTTCCATTTGTTGCAACAATTTAAGACAGTTCAGGATCTAGATCTAAGTATTTCAGCAAATCTTCACATCGAAACTTTGCCTCTGCCCAGGGACTACAGATGAAAATTAGCTTGATGTTATGTCCAGTCCAAACAGTACATTTACTCTAAAACATTTTTTTAATCAATCATTACTTCTTAAAAACCTCTATGTTGCCTCCATTCTATTGATGTATATATAAAATAAGTTTATTCTTTTTTGCACTCCCGAGCCTGAAAATACAGCTTTACATGGCCAATTTCAGAAATATTCAGAAAATGTGCTGTTTGTGCCCAGGATAATAAATGCTGTAAACTATAATATCCTCTGATATGTTAGAGGTTCTGGGTGTGAAATGTAGCACCAAAAGTGATTCATGCAATTTGTGCAGACGAAGACGAGGAACAAACTAATAAGCAAAGGCTGTGTACTTCGAAGCCTAAAAGTATACACTAAAGATACACAACCATATGTTATAACGAAACAGAAAAACAGTGCCTTGCAAAAGTATTCACCCCGCTTGGCATTTTATTTGTTTTGTTGCCTCACAACCTGGAATTAACATGGATTGTTTAAGGATTTTCATCAGTTAATTTACTGAACATGCCCACAACTTTGAAGATGTTGTCTTTTTATTATTGTAAAGCAAACAACAAAGGGCAAAATAACAGAAAAGGTCAATGTGCATAACTATTCACCCCCTAAAGTCAATACTTTGTAGAGCCACCTTTTGCTGCAATCACAGCTCCAAGTCGCTTTGGATAAGTCTCTTGCTATAGCAAAAATAAAGGACCTGCGAAACTGTCATTCGTTCACGCATGACGGGAGACTCGTAATGTGCAAAAACTTTGGCGACTGTCATTCTCCTCATAATGCGGTTTTGCGCGGTCAGGCAAGTTTGCCATTTCAGCTTAATTAGCGAGCAGCCATCTGCATATAATGGGACACTTCTCACACGCTAAAAGCACGCAGGTGTAATTACAGCGCCACTTTTCCTCGCTACAAGTCTCCCCGAATGTCTTCAAATGAGAACATCTCTGTTTTTACACACGAACTGTTGCTGCAGTTGGAGAAGATGGAATTATTATTTTTTTCTCCGCTGAAAAAAGTCTTGTATACTACATTTATTATTGTCTGCAGTTGTCCATCGTTCCTTACCACACTTTCTAAACAATATGTGTACATTTTTGAAGTTAAGTTGGTATGTGACAACGTATGTGATCCTCTGCTGTCGACAGTTCTGTTGTCTGTGGGTTTGTCTCAATAGACCCCTATAGATGGTGACGACGTGTCTTTCATTTAAAATACTCACAGAACAATGTGACCTGCAATTATTGGCTGTGTGTGTTTTCTAAGCTTGTAAGACAGCCATTTCAAAGTTTACCGGCTGGCTGATTTAAATGGCATGTTTTTACTTGTATTTTTGGATACAGCCCTAATTCACAACAGTAGTTATACCGTTGAATTGGCAAGCACAGATCAGAGAACCAAACAGATCGAACACAAGTAATGCAGTGATAAAAACACATAGAGGCCTTGGTCCATAAGGGGCAGATGACCAATGTCCATAAATGTTGATAAACGTCCATAAATCATCACCACTGTCCTTTTCGTTAGACCCAGACTGTGTCCTTCATTGGAAAGGAACAACTCCAAGCGGTAATAAGGTGTTATATTATTATTCATATTTATTCTGCTTGTATAACTAGTTGCTGTAAACTTCCCAGTCACACAACAGTAGCACCAACATATGAGGTTTTTTGTTTTTGTTTTGCTATTTACATTGACTTGTGTTATAAATATTACATAAAAACAAATGTAATGTTATTTTTACCCATACCCATATTTTTTTTTTACTTTTGCTTCTTTGAATAGACGCAATCTGCTTGAGAACCATCTCTTTGATCCGAAATGTGTGAATGTTTGAAGATAGATACCGCCTTTCACTATTCTTCCACCAGTAAATGTTTGGGGCAGTATTTAGCATAATAAGCTCATGTGTTGGAGCCCAGAGGACACCCACCAAGATGTTTATAATCTAGTTTTCAGCTTTTATTTTTACCTCTGCAAAATAACCCAAGCTTTTCTTTCAGGATCTAGATATTCAATAGTAAATACAATTCCATTCCAACAGCTTAAGTTCCGACTGCACTGGACGCAGAGTGTAGCTTTAGGACGGAGGAGAGAGAAGCTAACGAACAAATACTGACAGCTTTAACAAATTTACCAACACAAAAACAGCACTTTATGGAAACAAAGGGGAAAGATAATCGTCGCAACATTTCTCTGTAATAGCGGGGCCCACTTCTGTTCTGGTGTCGCTAGATTTTGCATTATGATGTCCTTGACTTTCCTTTTGTGTGAACAGAAAGGGACAGAAATGCAATATTCTTTCATATCATGTACTATACCACTGCTTCTCAATTAGTTTCTGCCAAGGAAGGATGAAAACCTTTTTGTATTTTCTCTGTAAACAAGGATTATTCTACTTATTGTCTTTCCTGTTTGGAGCGATCTGAACTGTGGGGGGTGATGTCACATAGTTTCTCTCCAAGCGCTCCGCCCCACTGTTTGAGAAGCGCTGTACTAATGCTGCATGTGCTGTGGTCTGTTCTATTACACCTGTGGATCATATCACATACACTACAGTAAACAGTTTACATTTCAGTGTTGGCTGCACATAAATTATAGTTCTGGGATTGTCTCTGGGATTGCTTGTAAGCATTACTCAAAGATGCGAGAATATAATTATTTTCACAGCTAGAGCTATCCCCATGTTGCCCTTGGTCTTCATGAGTGGAGTTTTAACCCTTTAGGCGCCAGAGTTTTTTCAAGAAAATATACAATTTTGATTTCAAGATTTCAAAAGGCTATAACTTTAAAATGGTTTGAGATAAAGGCATACTGTAAATTAGAAATATCTTCAGTTTGAACCAAACTTTGGGATGGAGGTTGATTCGTCATCTAATTTGCATATTGTGACGTCATCAAGGTGGCGGCCATTTTGGAAAATGTTAATTATTGTATAAAGACTTCAAAAAGCTGTAGCTTGGGAGTTATTTGAGATCAGGGAATACTATAAACAGTCAATGTGAAATATCTTTAGTATGAAATGAATTTGGGATAGAAATAAATTCCCTGATCCAGATTATAGATAATGTTTTAGCACTGGTTCGCGGCCATATGGAATTGTATTATTTTCAAAGACCTTCAGTGATCAAGACAGAACTCTTTATAGTTTACAGTCATGAAATCTTGAGATTGGTTTCAATATTTCCCTTTCAGAGAAGTAGTGGGCGTACTATTTTTCTCAGTGGAAATGAGGCTCCAGGATTTACCGTTTAGAAACAGAGAGATGAAATGAATGGGCTCAGAACTTGTCAGATCGTCTCAACAACATACAACAGGCTCTTCAACACTTCTGATCCACTTTTGTGGATTATTTTCTCTCAAGAACTGTCTTCATCCTCATCATCGCTGCTGGTAAAGGCAGTGAACGTGATTAGCGATGTGTTTTTTTCCCGCGACTTCTCCCGCGTCTCCCGTGTTCCCCGTGGATGTCTACCCCCACTACTTTTTCCCACATGCCCGTGTTATGATGCCCCTGTCCCCTCGACCACGACCCCTGCTTGGCGTTCACAGAATGCTTCTACCGCGGCCACACAGAGGACAAGCAGCCGCTGTACAGGGCTGATTGTGGACTATGGAGCGCGGTCTCCCCGTCACCAATAATGTCCGTGTCTGCTTCACTGGACACCTGTGTGTCTTCCTCCTCTGAATCTGAGTGAGCCAGTACCAGACCAAGTACTTCTCTGGTACTGAAGACCTCGTGAGTAAAATAAAAAACCCTCTTTCCCTCTGCTCTGCTCTCGCTCCTCTCAGCTCTACTGCTGCTGCTTCGCCTCCGCGCTGCAGCGCCGCAGGTGATTTACGAACTCAATTTACTCAAAAACTTTCAATATAACCACACCCACAAATGTTGCTCATATTACAGGCACACATGTCCACTAACCCCTGGTGAAAAGTATTAACAAGATTCTGCACCACATTTTTAAATACAGCCTGTTTAAGTGAGCAATGTTGCTTGTCGCAATATTGCGACTTTGGCGCTTAAAGGGTTAAGTTTCTCATACAATAGTAAATTGAAGTGAATTAGAAAACAAGCTGCACTTTGCAAACTGAATAAGTAAGAAAGAGCTATGTGAGTCACTAATTGATGCTAACTGGGCTGAGAGATGATTGAGATGATGAGTGAGGCTGGTCCTATTCTTTCACCTTTCTGTCCGAAAAAGGTGATTTAGAAATGATGGAAAAAAATGCTGCCAAAATGAAACTACTCATGGAACCAAACTGCTTTGAGAGCGAGGGCCTGGACTGGAGACTTCTTGTCAAGCAACGTCAACTACTTGAACACGTTTCATCTCATGTTTGTGGAGAGAAAGCGACAGGACCACCACACTGAGTACAGGTAACTTTACCTTTCTTGCCCCAAAAGCCCAATGTGAATCAGTTGGTGTTCAACTCTATTTTTGTCCTATGTTGCAATTCCCTTGCTCTCCAGCAGGTGGAGAGGTCCTTGCTCGAGGGCAGGAGTTCTTGTTCACAGTGAGGGGAGGACGGAGTGTGAGCGCATGGGCGGCACGGTGGCAGAGTGGATAGCACTCTCGCCTCTCAGCAAGAAGGTCCTGGGTTCGATTCCCGGTCGGACCAGGGCCTTTCTGAGTGGAGTTTACATGTTCTCCCCGTGTCTGCGTAGGTTTCCTCCGGGTGCTCCGGTTTCCCCTACCACAAAAAATATGTACAATAGGTCTGGCATGCGCCTCCTGTTCGGCGACCCCGCTCCCATCTCTGTGTGGAGTGAGAGACAAATGCCCAAAAATAACAACAATTGTAAACCGCTTTGTGACTCTGGTCTGTGAAAGGCGGTATATAAATAAAGATGACTTACTTACTTACTTACTTGAGCGTGTGCAGTAATGCACTGAGTCAGACTGTTGTGGTTACTAGGGCGCAGCGTCTGCAGTCAGAGCTGTATCAGAGTGTTGTGGTGCAGAGGGAGCAGCGTCTGCAGTCAGAGCTGTATCGGAGTGTTGTGGCCAATGGCAATTTATGATTCAATTTTTTCCACTTTCATTAAAATGAACAGTAACAAGTTACTAGTACGACAAAACAATATTTTTCTATGACAAACTTTGACACATGGGGAGGACCTTCTGTAGAAAGTGAGTAATCTATATTTAGATAGCTCCTTTCACAGTTGCTGGAGCAGGGTTGCCGTACAGGAGGCACAGCTAGACCTATTGTACATGTTTTTAACACTAGCAAACCCATGGAGGTGCCATTTGGCACTTCTACCTAAAAAGCCCACCACGGTGCCAAATGACTCCAAGGATTTTAGCTAACAAACTAAATCACCTGTGAACGGCCAACTTTGTTATGTAAATAAGGCCATTATCACAGGCTGAGCTGAAGTTGCTCAACCACTTTACTTTGTCTTCTTCGGGAGAGGGAGGATCTGATTAGATAAAATGAGTTAAATCTAGTGTCATGCTGACTTTAGTTAAAAAATAATAATGAAAATAATAAAGTGAATTGAAAGAAAACAAACGAGCAACGTCATTCAATGTATAAATTTACATTGTTTACTAAATAAATATGCTACTTACAGTTTTTCTCAGTGTCTTTGGTGCATTTATCACATAATTCTTCACATTTGCACGACAGTTAGTGCATTTCTCAGAACAATTAGTACAAACTGCAAAACCTTGGGGATAACCTGTAAAAGTGCATCACCTTCTCAAAATGAAAAGTTTATTCCTCAAAAGCAAGTCTTCATGTCGAGGAAACTGTCTGTCTCAAAATAATAAGTCTTAACAACATGGAGTATGAACAACACAGTCAAATGACTTCGTCACGTTTTCATTGTGACACTTTACTCTATTGTGTTTTCAAAGCAAAAAATCTGATCTTGGTGAGCACTGTACAGCTGAAAACTACAGTCAAGTTACACACAACTGTATTTAGTGAGAGTAAAAGAACATTTATACTGTATGTACTGTATGTGTGTGTGTGTGTTTGTGCATGTATGTATTTACTGTGTGTGTGTGTTTGTGCATGTATGTGTTTCGATGTATGTCTGTGTACTGTATGTCTTTCACATATTTACTGCATATGCTCTTTGCAATTCTACAGCATTGTGCAACAGAAATACAGTCACATACATAGAGCAAACATACAGAATATCATTATGGTAGAACTGTGACGAATGTAAACAATAAAACACACACCTCGTCATGAGTGAAGCTGAAATTCGAAATTAGGAAAGATTTTCTGGATATAAAAAGATAAAGTAATGTATGAAATTAGTTTGATAGATTTTGGTTTTGAACAGTTTTGTATGTGATGACCAAAGCGATGAAATGAGGACTACTGGTTTTACAGAAACTATTCAGTCGTGAAAAGTATGTTTCATTCTGATCGACAGGACAGAAGCAAATGATGTTATAAAACAGCAGAGAACTGTATGAAAGTAACTGATACATGTCCAAAAGCATTTGCAAAGTGTTCAAAGGAGAAACTGCTGCGATTATGTCACACACGACTCAATGTTGTGGAGGTTCTACCGTAATGATTTTTTGTATGTTTTTCTACGTAAATACTGTATGTGTGCTATTTTTGTTGCAGAATGCTGTAGAATTGCAAAGAGCATTGTTTCTCACCCATCATCTGTACTTCTTAGCAAGTTTTCCCGACGTTTCGTCCTCAAACTAGCGGACTTCTTCAGGGAATGAATTCTCGGACCGCGCGTTGGAGATTTATAACCTATGGGTGTGGTTAGCCACACCCTAATCCTGATACTAACTCATAAACAATCTAAGGTCTGCTTGATGTAGAAGGGAGCAGGTCTAACGACCCTGCTGAGGCTAACGACCCTAACTCCTTAGCATGTCACAGACCTATTGTCTGCTGGGATGCTCAAGTGGAGTGCAGGTTTCACCCCTCCTAACTCATTAGCATGTCACTGACCTTGTCCCAAGTTAGGGCGTTGTTTTTAGGATGTCGTCATAGATGCGAGGCAAAACAAATCTTAACCCTCCTCCTCTGTTAAGAGAAGGTTTTTGTTTCCTCACAAAAATGGCTTCTTTCACTCCTCTCTCAAACCAATTCTTCTCCCGAGCCAGAATTTTAACCTCTGTGTCATCCACCGTGTGGTTGGAGGCCTTGAGGTGGAGATGAACCGCCGACTGTGGCCCACTAGAGTTTTCTCTACGATGTTGGTAAAGTCGTTTCTGTAGAGTTTGTTTGGTTTCTCCAATATAGTGGTCAGTGCACTCCTCTTCACTACATTTAATTGAATACACCACATTGCTCTGTTTGTGTCTGGGTGTTTTGTCTTTGGGATGCACTAATTTCTGTCTTAACGTGTTGAAAGGTTTGAAATACACAGGGATTTTGTGTTGCCTAAAGATTCTTTGTAGTTTCTCTGAAACTCCCGCCACATACGGTAAGGACACCCCTCTCCTCCTACTTTCTTCTGTCTGTAGGACTGTGTCTCTGGCCTTTCTCGTCCTTTGGGCTTTAGTAAAAGACCACTTGGGGTAGCCACATCTGGAAAGTGCTCTCTGAACATGTTTGGTTTCTCTGTTCTTTCCCTCCGAGCTTGTGGGGACCTGGTGGGCTCGGTGTTGAAGCGTTCTAATGACCCCGAGTTTGTGTTGTAGCGGATGATTTGAGTCAAAGGCCAGGTACTGGTCAGTGTGAGTGGACTTTCTGAAGACCTCAGTCTCTAATTGTCCGTTCTCCAGTATGATGACCTTACAATCTAGAAAGGCGAGTTCACTCTCCTTAGCATCCTCGCGGGTGAAATTTATAAAAGGGTCTACCGAATTAATGTGTTCTGAAAATGGTTCCACTTCCTGTTTCTTTAACTTAACCCATGTATCGTCTACATATCGAAACCAATGGCTTGGCGCTGTCCCTTGGTAAGAGCCCAGGGCTTGTTCCTCCAGTTTCTCCATATACAGATTGGCCACTATAGGAGAGACTGGGGAGCCCATCGCACAGCCATGAATCTGTCTAAAGAAGGTGCCTCTAAATTGGAAATACGTGGTGTTAAGACACATTTCAAGTATTTCACAGATGTGGTCAGCTGTTAGTTTTGTTCTCTCCCCTAGTGTGGCGTCTTTCTGTAGGCTTTCTCTTACAGCCTCCACCGCCTCTGTAATAGGGACCAACGTAAAAAGCGATGTCACATCAAACGAGACCATTGTCTCATCTGTGTCAAACTGGAGGTGTTTGATTTTATTTACAAATTCTTTTGTGTTTTCTATGTGATGGTGGGTGTTACCCACCAAAGGAGCCAGAATGGTTTTGAGGTGTTTAGCCAGGTTGTAGGTGATAGAGTCTATGCTACATACAATAGGCCGAAGTGGAAAGTTTTGTTTGTGTATTTTTGGGAGTCCATAAATACTGGGAATGGTGTCTCCTGGGTAAAGTTTGTAATATAGTGGTTTTTCAATAATGCCCTCTTTCACTAAGCTCTGAAGGAAGTCTATAATCTTTTTCCTAAACCCACTGGTAGGGTCCCTCTTCAATGGCTGGTACGTGTTGGTGTCTAAGAGTAACTGATTAACTTTGGCCTCATAGTCTGAGCTGTTGAGGATAACTGTGCATCTGCCTTTGTCAGCTGGTAAAATAGTTATACTCTCATCCTTTTGTAATGCCATTAATGCTTTTTGCTCATCTAATGAGACATTGGATTGTGGGGGCTTCGCACTTTTGAGTGTTGCAGAGACTCTCAGTCTGAGGGCCCCTGCCTCACTCTCAGTTAGTTTGTTGTTTCTAATGGCTGCTTCTGCTGCTGTGATGTATTCAATTGTAGGAATATCTTTTGGGGTTATTGCAAAAATCAAAATCAAAAGAAAATTAGCAGACGCCAGAAATCATCTTAGGTTTAATCTTAGGTGTAGCCAGAGTAAACTTATCCCAAAATGTCTAAAGCAAAAAGCATTAGAAACAGGCCAGTTGGCAAGAAAAATACAACAAAACTACTGTATGAAGATTCTCAATTTAAGAATTTGACGACTTAACATAGAGATTATAAACCTAAAGGACGAGATAGAGTGCCTTAAGCACAAACTGGAATTGGCAGTCTCACCAGAGTTTTTTCAGAGGATTTGGACGTTTACGGAAACTGCCCAACTGAACCATCACAAGAAGGCAAAAGAACGTCAGATAGGCAAATTTCTAAAACTCCAAAACCATAATTCTTTTCAACATTCTAAAAGTGAAATTGGACAAGGCTTGGACAGGGAGAATTGGGTCAAAAATCTGTCCGATCGGCATTTATCACAAGCGGAAAAAGATGTTCTTACTAAAGGCCTAAATTTTGCAATAACCCCAAAAGATATTCCTACAATTGAATACATCACAGCAGCAGAAGCAGCCATTAGAAACAACAAACTAACTGAGAGTGAGGCAGGGGCCCTCAGACTGAGAGTCTCTGCAACACTCAAAAGTGCGAAGCCCCCACAATCCAATGTCTCATTAGATGAGCAAAAAGCATTAATGGCATTACAAAAGGATGAGAGTATAACTATTTTACCAGCTGACAAAGGCAGATGCACAGTTATCCTCAACAGCTCAGACTATGAGGCCAAAGTTAATCAGTTACTCTTAGACACCAACACGTACCAGCCATTGAAGAGGGACCCTACCAGTGGGTTTAGGAAAAAGATTATAGACTTCCTTCAGAGCTTAGTGAAAGAGGGCATTATTGAAAAACCACTATATTACAAACTTTACCCAGGAGACACCATTCCCAGTATTTATGGACTCCCAAAAATACACAAACAAAACTTTCCACTTCGGCCTATTGTATGTAGCATAGACTCCATCACCTACAACCTGGCTAAACACCTCAAAACCATTCTGGCTCCTTTGGTGGGTAACACCCACCATCACATAGAAAACACAAAAGAATTTGTAAATAAAATCAAACACCTCCAGTTTGACACAGATGAGACAATGGTCTCGTTTGATGTGACATCGCTTTTTACGTTGGTCCCTATTACAGAGGCGGTGGAGGCTGTAAGAGAAAGCCTACAGAAAGACGCCACACTAGGGGAGAGAACAAAACTAACAGCTGACCACATCTGTGAAATACTTGAAATGTGTCTTAACACCACGTATTTCCAATTTAGAGGCACCTTCTTTAGACAGATTCATGGCTGTGCGATGGGCTCCCCAGTCTCTCCTATAGTGGCCAATCTGTATATGGAGAAACTGGAGGAACAAGCCCTGGGCTCTTACCAAGGGACAGCGCCAAGCCATTGGTTTTGATATGTAGACGACACATGGGTTAAGTTAAAGAAACAGGAAGTGGAACCATTTTCAGAACACATTAATTCGGTAGACCCTTTTATAAATTTCACCCGCGAGGATGCTAAGGAGAGTGAACTCGCCTTTCTAGATTGTAAGGTCATCATACTGGAGAACGGACAATTAGAGACTGAGGTCTTCAGAAAGTCCACTCACACTGACCAGTACCTGGCCTTTGACTCAAATCATCCGCTACAACACAAACTCGGGGTCATTAGAACGCTTCAACACCGAGCCCACCAGGTCCCCACAAGCTCGGAGGGAAAGAACAGAGAAACCAAACATGTTCAGAGAGCACTTTCCAGATGTGGCTACCCCAAGTGGTCTTTTACTAAAGCCCAAAGGACGAGAAAGGCCAGAGACACAGTCCTACAGACAGAAGAAAGTAGGAGGAGAGGGGTGTCCTTACCGTATGTGGCGGGAGTTTCAGAGAAACTACAAAGAATCTTTAGGCAACACAAAATCCCTGTGTATTTCAAACCTTTCAACACGTTAAGACAGAAATTAGTGCATCCCAAAGACAAAACACCCAGACACAAACAGAGCAATGTGGTGTATTCAATTAAATGTAGTGAAGAGGAGTGCACTGACCACTATATTGGAGAAACCAAACAAACTCTACAGAAACGACTTTACCAACATCGTAGAGAAAACTCTAGTGGGCCACAGTCGGCGGTTCATCTCCACCTCAAGGCCTCCAACCACACGGTGGATGATACAGAGGTTAAAATTCTGGCTCGGGAGAAGAATTGGTTTGAGAGAGGAGTGAAAGAAGCCATTTTTGTGAGGAAACAAAAACCTTCTCTTAACAGAGGAGGAGGGTTAAGATTTGTTTTGCCTCGCATCTATGACGACATCCTAAAAACAACGCCCTAACTTGGGACAAGGTCAGTGACATGCTAATGAGTTAGGAGGGGTGAGATCTGCACTCCACTTGAGCATCCCAGCAGACAATAGGTCTGTGACATGCTAAGGAGTTAGGGTCGTTAGCCTCAGCAGGGTCGTTAGACCTGCTCCCTTCTACATCAAGCAGACCTTAGATTGTTTATGAGTTAGTATCAGGATTAGGGTGTGGCTAACCACACCCATAGGTTATAAATCTCCAACGCGCGGTCCGAGAATTCATTCCCTGAAGAAGTCCGCTAGTTTGAGGACGAAACGTCGGGAAAACTTGCTAAGAAGTACAGATGATGGGTGAGAAACTTTGCCATTACGGTAGAACCTCCACAACATTGAGTCGTGTGTGACATAATCGCAGCAGTTTCTCCTTTGAACACTTTGCAAATGCTTTTGGACATGTATCAGTTACTTTCATACAGTTCTCTGCTGTTTTATAACATCATTTGCTTCTGTCCTGTCGATCAGAATGAAACATACTTTTCACGACTGAATAGTTTCTGTAAAACCAGTAGTCCTCATTTCATCGCTTTGGTCATCACATACAAAACTGTTCAAAACCAAAATCTATCAAACTAATTTCATACATTACTTTATCTTTTTATATCCAGAAAATCTTTCCTAATTTCGAATTTCAGCTTCACTCATGACGAGGTGTGTGTTTTATTGTTTACATTCGTCACAGTTCTACCATAATGATATTCTGTATGTTTGCTCTATGTATGTGACTGTATTTCTGTTGCACAATGCTGTAGAATTGCAAAGAGCATATGCAGTAAATATGTGAAAGACATACAGTACACAGACATACATCGAAACACATACATGCACAAACACACACACACAGTAAATACATACATGCACAAACACACACACACACATACAGTACATACAGTATAAATGTTCTTTTACTCTCACTAAATACAGTTGTGTGTAACTTGACTGTAGTTTTCAGCTGTACAGTGCTCACCAAGATCAGATTTTTTGCTTTGAAAACACATAGAGTAAAGTGTCACAATGAAAACGTGACGAAGTCATTTGACTGTGTTGTTCATACTCCATGTTGTTAAGACTTATTATTTTGAGACAGACAGTTTCCTCGACATGAAGACTTGCTTTTGAGGAATAAACTTTTCATTTTGAGAAGGTGATGCACTTTTACAGGTTATCCCCAAGGTTTTGCAGTTTGTACTAATTGTTCTGAGAAATGCACTAACTGTCGTGCAAATGTGAAGAATTATGTGATAAATGCACCAAAGACACTGAGAAAAACTGTAAGTAGCATATTTATTTAGTAAACAATGTAAATTTATACATTGAATGCACGTTGCTCGTTTGTTGGTTCTTTCAATTCATTTCTTTATTATTTTTCATTATTTATTTTTTACTAAAAGTCAGCATGACACTAGATTTAACTCATTTTAACTAAACAGATCCTCCCTCTCCCGAAGAAGACAAAGTAAAGTGGTTGAGCAACTTCAGCTCAGCCTGTGATAATGGCCTTATTTACATAACAAAGTTGGCCGTTCACAGGTGATTTAGTTTGTTAGCTAAAATCCTTGGAGTCATTTGGCCACCTAGAAGTGCCAAATGGGCACCTCCATGGGTTTGCTAGTGTTAAAAACATGTACCAATAGGTCTAGCTGTGCCTCCTGTACGGCAACCCTGCTCCAGCAACTGTGAAAGGAGCTATCTAAATATAGATTACTCACTTTCTACAGAAGGTCCTCCCCATGTGTCAAAGTTTGTCATAGAAAAATATTGTTTTGTCGTACTAGTAACTTGTTACTGTTCATTTTAATGAAAGTGGAAAAAATTGAATCATAAATTGCCATTGGCCACAACACTCCGATACAGCTCTGACTGCAGACGCTGCTCCCTCTGCACCACAACACTCTGATACAGCTCTGACTGCAGACGCTGCGCCCTAGTCACCACAACAGTCTGACTCAGTGCATTACTGCACACGCTCAAGTAAGTAAGTAAGTAAGTCATCTTTATTTATTATACCGCCTTTCACAGACCAGAGTCACAAAGCGGTTTACAATTGTTGTTATTTTTGGGCATTTGTCTCTCACTCCACACAGAGATGGGAGCGGGGTCGCCGAACAGGAGCGCATGCCAGACCTATTGTACAATATTTTTTGTGGTAGGGGAAACCGGAGCACCCGGAGGAAACCTACGCAGACACGGGGAGAACATGTAAACTCCACTCAGAAAGGCCCTGGTCCGACCGGGAATCGAACCCACGGACCTTCTTGCTGAGAGGCGAGAGTGCTATCCACTCTGCCACCGTGCCGCCCATGCGCTCACACTCCGTCCTCCCCTCACTGTGAACAAGAACTCCTGCCCTCGAGCAAGGACCTCTCCACCTGCTGGAGAGCAAGGGAATTGCAACATAGGACAAAAATAGAGTTGAACACCAACTGATTCACATTGGGCTTTTGGGGCAAGAAAGGTAAAGGTTACCTGTACTCAGTGTGGTGGTCCTGTCGCTTTCTCTCCACAAACATGAGATGATAACGTGTTCAAGTAGTTGACGTTGCTTGACAAGAAGTCTCCAGTCCAGGCCTCGCTCTCAAAGCAGTTTGGTTCCATGAGTAGTTTCATTTTGGCAGCATTTTTTTCCATCATTTCTAAATCACCTTTTTCGGACAGAAAGGTGAAAGAATAGGACCAGCCTCACCATCATCTCAATCATCTCTCAGCCCAGTTAGCATCAATTAGTCTCACATAGCTCTTTCGGTACTTATTCAGTTTGCAAAGTGCAGCTTGTTTTCTAATTCACTTCAATTTACTATTTAGCACTTAACCCTTTAAGCGCCAAAGTCGCAATATTGCGACAAGCAACATTGCTCACTTAAACAGGCTGTATTTAAAAAGTGGTGGCAGGAATCTTAAATAACTTTTCACCAGGGGTTAGTGGACATGTGTGCCTGTTTGCAACATTTGTGGGTGTGGTTATATTGAAAGTTTTGAGTAAATTGAGTTCGTAACATTCTGCAGCGCGGAGGCGAAGCAGCATTGAGAGGAGCGAGAGCAGAGCAGAGGGAAAGAGGGTTTTTTATTTTACTCACGAGGTCTTCAGTAATAGAGAAGTACTTGGTCTGGTACTGGCTCACTCAGATTCAGAGGAGGAAGACACACAGGTGTCCAGTGAATGCAGACACGGACATTATTGGTGACGGGGAGACCGACCGCGCTCCATAGTCCACAATCAGCCCCTGTACAGCGGCTGCTTGTCCTCTGTGTGGCCGCGGTAGAAGCATTCTGTGAACGCCAAGCAGGGGTCGTGGTCGAGGGGACAGGGGCATCATAACACCGGGCATGTGGGAAAAAGTAGTGGGGGTAGACATCCACGGGGAACACGGGAGACGCGGGAGAAGTCGCGGGAAAAAAACACATCGCTAATCACGTTCACTGCCTTTACCAGCAGCGATGATGAGGATGAAGACAGTTCTTGAGAGGAAAATAATCCACAAAAGTGGATCAGAAGTGTTGAAGAGCCTGTTGTATGTTGTTGAGGACGATCTGACAAGTCTGAGCCCATTCATTTCATCTCTCTGTTTCTAAACGGTAAATCCTGGAGCCTCATTTCCACTGAGAAAAATAGTACGCCCACTACTTCTCTGAAAGGGAAATATTGAAACCAATCTCAAGATTTCATGACTGTAAACCTATAAAGAGTTCTGTCTTGATCACTGAAGGTCTTTGAAAATAATACAATTCCATATGGCCGCGAACCAGTGCTAAAACATTATCTATAATCTGGATCAGGGAATTTATTTCTATTCCAAATTCATTTCATACTAAAGATATTTCACATTGACTGTTTATAGTATTCCCTGATCTCAAATAACTCCCAAGCTACAGCTTTTTGAAGTCTTTATACATAATTAACATTTTCCAAAATGGCCGCCACCTTGATGACGTCACAATATGCAAATTATGATGACGAATCAACCTCCATCCCCAAAGTTTGGTTCAAACTGAAGATATTTCTAATTTACAGTATGCCTTTATCTCAAACCATTTTAAAGTTATAGCCTTTTGAAATCTTGAAATCAAAATTGTATATTTTCTTGAAAAAACTCTGGCGCCTAAAGGGTTAAAACTCCACTCATGAACGACCAAGGGCAACATGGGGATAGCTCTAGCTGTGAAAATAATTATATTCTCGCATCTTTGAGTAATGCTTACAAGCAATCCCAGAGACAATCCAGTAACTATAATTTATGTGCAGGCAACACTGAAATGTAAACTGTTTACTGTAGTGTATGTGATAGGATCCACAAGGTGTAATAGAACAGACCACAGCACATGCAGCATTAGTACAGCGCTTCTCAAACAGTGGGGCGGAGCGCTTGGAGAGAAACTATGTGACATCAACCCCCCACAGTTCAGATCGCTCCAAACAGGAAAGACAATAAGTAGAATAATCCTTGTTTACAGAGAAAATACAAAAAGGTTTTCATCCTTCCTTGGCAGCAAACTAATTGAGAAGCAGTGTATAGTACATGATATGAAAGAATATTGCATTTCTGTCCCTTTCTGTTCACACAAAAGGAAAGTCAAGGACATCATAATGCAAAATCTAGCGACACCAGAACAGAAGTGGGCCCCGCTATTACAGAGAAATGTTGCGACGATTATCTTTCCCCTTTGTTTCCATAAAGTGCTGTTTTTGTGTTGGTAAATTTGTTAAAGCTGTCAGTATTTGTTCGTTAGCTTCTCTCAGCTGTCCTCCGTCCTAAAGCTACACTCTGCGTCCAGTGCAGTCGGAACTTAAGCTGTTGGAATGGGAATTGTATTTACCTATTGAATATCTAGATCCTGAAAAGAAAAGCTTGGGTTATTATGCAGAGGTAAAAATAAAAGCTGAAAAACTAGATTATAAACATCTTGGTGGGTGTCCTCTGGGCTCCAACACATGAGCTTATTATGCTAAATACTGCCCCAAACATTTACTGGTGGAAGAATAGTGAAAGGCGGTATCTATCTTCAAACATTCACACATTTCGGATCAAAGAGATGGTTCTCAAGCAGATTGCGTCTATTCAAAGAAGCAAAAGTAAAAAAAAATATGGGTATGGGTAAAAATAAACATTACATTTGTTTTTATGTATAATATTTATAACACAAGTCAATGTAAATAGCAAAACAAAAACAAAAAACCTCATATGTTGGTGCTACTGTTGTGTGACTGGGAAGTTTACAGCAACTAGTTATACAAGCAGAATAAATATGAATAATAATATAACACCTTATTACCGCTTGGAGTTGTTCCTTTCCAATGAAGGACACAGTCTGGGTCTAACGAAAAGGACAGTGGTGATGATTTATGGACGTTTATCAACATTTATGGACATTGGTCATCTGCCCCTTATGGACCAAAGGCCTCTATGTGTTTTTATCACTGCATTACTTGTGTTTCGATCTGTTTGGTTCTCTGATCTGTGCTTGCCAATTCAACGGTATAACTACTGTTGTGAATTAGGGCTGTATCCAAAAATACAAGTAAAAACATGCCATTTAAATCAGCCAGCCGGTAAACTTTGAAATCGGCTGTCTTACAAGCTTAGAAAACACACACAGCCAATAATTGCAGGTCACATTGTTCTGTGAGTATTTTAAATGAAAGACACGTCGTCACCATCTATAGGGGTCTATTGAGACAAACCCACAGACCAACAGAACTGTCGACAGCAGAGGATCACATACGTTGTCACATACCAACTTAACTTCAAAAATGTACACATATTGTTTAGAAAGTGTGGTAAGGAACGATGGACAACTGCAGACAATAATAAATGTAGTATACAAGACTTTTTTCAGCGGAGAAAAAAATAATAATTCCATCTTCTCCAACTGCAGCAACAGTTCGTGTGTAAAAACAGAGATGTTCTCATTTGAAGACATTCGGGGAGACTTGTAGCGAGGAAAAGTGGCGCTGTAATTACACCTGCGTGCTTTTAGCGTGTGAGAAGTGTCCCATTATATGCAGATGGCTGCTCGCTAATTAAGCTGAAATGGCAAACTTGCCTGACCGCGCAAAACCGCATTATGAGGAGTATGACAGTCGCCAAAGTTTTTGCACATTACGAGTCTCCCGTCATGCGTGAACGAATGACAGTTTCGCAGGTCCCTTTATTTTTGCTATAGCAAGAGGACTTATCCCAAAGCGACTTGGAGCTGTGATTGCAGCAAAAGGTGGCTCTACAAAGTATTGACTTTAGGGGGTGAATAGTTATGCACATTGACCTTTTCTGTTATTTTGCCCTTTGTTGTTTGCTTTACAATAATAAAAAGACAACATCTTCAAGTTGTGGGCATGTTCAGTAAATTAACTGATGAAAATCCTTAAACCAATCCATGTTAATTCGCAGGTTGTGAGGCAACAAAACAAATAAAATGCCAAGCGGGGTGAATACTTTTGCAAGGCACTGTTTTTCTGTTTCGTTATAACATATGGTTGTGTATCTTTAGTGTATACTTTTAGGCTTCGAAGTACACAGCCTTTGCTTATTAGTTTGTTCCTCGTCTTCGTCTGCACAAATTGCATGAATCACTTTTGGTGCTACATTTCACACCCAGAACCTCTAACATATCAGAGGATAATATAGGTTACAAAAGCATTTATTATCCTGGCACAAACAAGCACATTTTCTGAATATTTCTGAAATTGGCCATGTAAAGCTGTATTTTCAGGCTCGGGAGTGCAAAAAGAATAAACTTATTTTATATATACATCAATAGAATGGAGGCAACATAGAGGTTTTTAAGAAGTAATGATTGATTAAAAAAATGTTTTAGAGTAAATGTACTGTTTGGACTGGACATAACATCAAGCTAATTTTCATCTGTAGTCCCTGGGCAGAGGCAAAGTTTCGATGTGAAGATTTGCTGAAATACTTAGATCTAGATCCTGAACTGTCTTAAATTGTTGCAACAAATGGAAGATAAATGGATTTAAAATGCACTCATGATTTCCATCCATCAGTGTATGTTTTATTGGAGCCCACCGTCTCCTCTCGCTCCGCTGAGAGACCTTCCATCTCTGCAGGACCTGGACGTCTCCTGAGCTGGAGGGCGGGATGATCTCTGGGGCCCCCTCTCACCTGCACATGGACTCTTCCAGTCACCTCCCCTCAATCTGAAGGCTCAGGCCATTCAGACCAGAACCTCACGCTATAAGAACGTTTGACTGTGCCCAGGGTCTTGACTTTGAACTGGAGAAGACGAAACCTTTGCTGTTGCTGCCTCTTAACCGGGAAACTTTTGCCCTCTCATGTGTTTGGTTCACATTTGAAGTAGAATTACAGAAATAAATGGACTGAATACTGAATAATATTCTAGTTTTCAGAGTTTAGTTTAGGTTTACTGTTTATGGAACAATAAAAGCAATGTACAAAACCATTAGTCTGTACAAGAGAAGGTATAGTTTGATATCCTCCGGATTTTAGCTGTAGCTTCTCTCCATCTGTGCTCCCTGGGCAGGTGAACACACATAGATACACACAATATCACAATTATAAAAACAAACTTAACCTCACAAAAAATACGACCATACTGTAAATACTTGCAATGTTTTCCTGAAATGGCAAATGGTAAAGTTCCGACTGTATACTGTAATATATTCATGTTGTGATGTTTTTGTTCATTTTTTTTCCAATTGTTGTGCATATCGGAATACTTTTGGGGTGTTGATTTTTGTGGCAAATGTGCTATATATAACGTTGACATTGACATTTGAGGAGTGAGCCGAGTTTGACTGATGCTTGATGGAGAGATCTCGGAGCTTCTGTTGCCTCCTACATGTGTGACATCATAACCAGAATGTGCCCAGACTTGTGAGAAACCCAAGGCCTGAACCCGATCCATTTGAGTCCAGACTTGAGGAAACATGGAACCGGTTCGTCAAGTTCAGACCGCAAACGTCTATAACTGTCATTTACTTCCTTTTTGTATCGCCCTAAATATGTAGGTCACTGAGTCAGGAGATAAACGGTTTCTTCTGCCTCGGTTTTAAAGCTGAGGCACCTGATTTTCAAACCACAAAAATGTAATACTGTTGTCACTAGTTTTCATGAACTATGGATTTTTAGTTGGTGTTTACATCTTCAGTTTCAGTGACAGATTTATTCACCCTCGCTGTGTGAAGGAGAGGTGCCGCAGGTCTTTCCCTCCTGCTGCTGTCAGACTGTACAACGAGAACTGCTGAGCCTGTACATGTCATTCATCTGTAAATAAATAAATACTGCATCATGTGCAATACTGCAATTTCAGAATGTCCACTGAATGTCACTTTATCTACTTAGTATCCTGCCCTATAATAAAGTTACACTATACAGATATATATAGATAGATAGCGATATATATAATCTAATAATAAATAATAATAATAATAATAGTAATGATAAGAATAATAGTAATAATACATCTTTATTTTGTATGGCAATTTTCAAAAACCGTGTTTACAAAGCGCTGCACGGTCAGCAACAATAAAAACATACAATTACAAACTCAAAATAATTAACATGCAGGATAATAAAGCCGACAGAGGAAACTCAAGAAGAAAGACAAGACAAAGCACAAAGTGGAACAGTAAAACACAACATGTGAAGTTGAAAACAAACAGTTAAAAGCTCTTAGATGAAAGTGGGTTTTTAGAAGGGATTTAAAAGAGGATACTGATGGTGCTAGCCTCATCTCCTCCGGCAGCTCCGATATTGTTTTTAAGCATCTACAGTATAGCTAGCTAAGACACATAACAGCTACTTACAGTATATTGTCTATTTTGTGTGCAGCCTGTGTGCTCTTACAATCCTTGCACGGGCCCTGTATGTGCGCTGCAACATTGAAAATTTCCCCACTTTGGGACGAATAATAAAAAAGACGTCTTATCTAAAAAAGAGAACCCACCCTTCACTCAGCCAATCAGCTCTCAGACTCATTGGGATCTACCACACATGAATACAATGTCATATATGTTTTCTAATTAGACATTATGGTATTTTTTGTTTTGTTCAAGACTCTTTCTGGGGCAAAAAAACATGGATTTTTTATGAGTAAAAAAGTCAGGTACCCGAGCTTTACAAAGCAGCTCCCCAGTATCGCACATTATCGTCTCTGCCAAAACTTGTCAAAGCGTTTCGGACAGATTTAAACAATGTCTCCGATGATTTGTAATGCCTGTATGAAACAAGGACATCCTGAGGCCTTATCTAAACATGATACTGTTACTGACTGTAGAGACAAAAGCACAGAGCCGCAATGCAAAGGTTATTGACGAATAGCCGTTTGGCACATAGAGCAGCTAGCGTGAGATTTAAAAGTAAATAAAAATAAAGTGATAAAAGGGAAAACACTAATCTCCAGGCCAGAACGGTGCAGTCCGCCGGCCGCCGCAAGAAACCGCACAATCCGATTACAACCGGGACCAGACAAGGACGGGCCATTCAGGAGCCCAGGAGAAGACAGAAGCAGGGGAATACAGGAGACATTTATGTGACTCATGTGGTACTCAACCAATTTTAGACCAGTTCAAAGCTCAATGATAAACACGCAACCTTCTGTGTGGACTCTCTGTGTTTTGGGTTTGACAAGGATTGGTCAAAACAAAGGAAGGTTTCTCACTCCATCTTCTGTACTTCAGTGAGCAGGTTTTCCGACATTTTGTTCTTTATCCCAAGAGGTTTATCAAGGAAATGTGTTTTGCCTTTTTCCTACTATGCTGGGTTGACCTGGGACAACAGCAGGATAGGTGGTCGTGTTGTATGGACCCGTGTCGGCTTTCAACCGTAGAGATGGCGGCAGCGTGTCAAAATAAATGTATCAAAATTAAATATAAAGTGCCAGATCATTCCGTCAAGCAAGCGGGTTGAATCTACCTTCGGCTTGTCCTGTACTTTATAGTGTTGAAGTTTATTTTGGACCGATGCGCTTTTTTCTTTATTTTTCAGTACCCAGCTGTGGAGCCTGCCACCATCATTTTCAGTCTTGTCCTGGTCCCGTTCATTGGTCATTCTCTTACTTGCTCTCCGTCGTCCTCTGTCCTGGTTCTGTCCTGTTCTCTGTCCTAGTCCCGTCCTGGTCCCGTCCTAGTTCCCGTCCTGGTCCCGTGCTGGTTCCGTCCTGGTTCTGTCCTGGTTCCGTCCTGGTCCCGTCCTGGTCCCGTCCTGGTCCCGATCTGGTCCCCGTTCTGGTCCCCGTCCTGGTTCCCGTCCTGGTCCCGTCATTGGTCATTCGCTTTCCTGCTCTCCGTCGTCCTCTGTCCTGGTTCCGTCCTGCCCCCCCTCTTCTCTGTCCTGGTTCCGTCCTGGTCCCGTCCTAGTTCCCGTCCTGGTCCCGTGCTGGTTTCCGTCCTGGTTCTGTCCTGGTTCCGTCCTGGTCCCGTCCTGGTCCCGTCCTGGTCCCGTTCTGGTCCCCGTTCTGGTCCCCGTCCTGGTTCCCGTCCTGGTCCCGTCATTGGTCATTCTCTTTCCTGCTCTCCGTCGTCCTCTGTCCTGGTTCCGTCCTGGTCCCGTCTAGTTCCCATACCTGTCCCACCCTGGTCCCGTCCTGGTCCCGTCCTGGTCCCGTCCTGAGTTCCCATCCTGGTCCCACCCTGGTCCCCGTCCTGGTCCCGTCCTGGTTCCCATCCTGGTCCCACCCTGGTCCCGT
Organism: Knipowitschia caucasica; assembly: GCA_964034765.1. Lineage (NCBI taxonomy): Eukaryota > Metazoa > Chordata > Actinopteri > Gobiiformes > Gobiidae > Knipowitschia > Knipowitschia caucasica. Next base: position 18,042,939 of record OZ035835.1, read on the forward strand.
CCTGGTGCCCGTCCTGGTCCCGTCCTGGTCCCGTTCTGGTCCCCGTCCAGGTTCCCGTCCGGGTGTCCCGTCATTGGTCATTTCTCTTTCCTGCTCTTCGTCGTCCTCTGTCCTGGTTCCGTCTGTTCTCTGTCCTGGTCCCCCCTCCCAGCTCCCGTCCTAGTTCCCGTCCTGGTCCCATCCTGGTCCCGCCCTGGTCCCGTCCTGGTCCCGTCCTAGTTCCCATCCTGGTCCCACCCTGGTCCCGTCCTGGTCCCGTCCTAGTTCCCATCCTGGTCCCACCCTGGGTCCCGTCCTGGTCCCGTCCTTGGTCCCGTCCTGGTCCCGTTCTGGTCCCCGTCCTGGTTCCCGTCCTGGTCCCGTCATTGGTCATTCTCTTTCCTGCTCTTCGTCGTCCTCTGTCCTGGTTCCGTCCTGTTCTCTGTCCTGGTCCCCTCCAGCTCCCGTCTCTAGTTCCCGTCCTGGTCCCATCCTGGTCCCGCCCTGGTCCCGTCCTGGTCCCGTCCTGGTCCCGTCCTGGTCACGTCCTGGTCCCGTCCTGGGTCCGTCCTGGTCCTGTCCTGGTCCCATTCTGGTCCCCGTCCTGGTTCCCGTCCTGGTCTCGTTCTGGTCCCGTCCTGGTCCCGTCTTGGGTCCCGTCCTGGGTCCTGTCCTGGTCCCGTCCTGGGGTCCTGTCCTGGTCACGTCCGGGTCCCGTCCTGGTTTCCCATCCTGTGTCCTTTAAACCAGGCAACTCCCGATTTAGATTTTTGTAAATAAACTTTTTGTCTATTCTGCATTTTTTTTGGGTCCGCCAGATCTTACCCCTAACACAAACTTGTTTCACAGCTTGTTTCTCTGTCCTTATCCAACTATTGTCCCTCGTGTGCGTGTGCAGTGTTTTAACTTCGCCTGACCCACATTAGCAACGGGCTGAAAAACACTGTGGTTTTATTTCTGTCTAAAGTTACCGCTGTATGGTCGGTTGGAGTTTGCTCCCTGGAGACTCCTCTTCAAAAAGACTAGGTCGTGGGAAGGGGCGGGATAAATGGCTTCGACGCCAGCGTGTGTTGCTCAGTGAGGAGGGAAGAGGCAGTGGTAAAGCTTGCGTTAATATAATATTTACTACAAATATGACGGGTACATTAATGAAGGCAGGTTACAGTAAGTTTGGAGACTATTTACCAGATGTCTCCAACCTTTTTCACCCAGCAAGCTTCTTTCCCAGGACAATAAAGGCAGAGAACTACCCCTTTAGAAATGTATACTTGGTCTGAACAAGCCTGATATTGGAATCATTATTTTATCATTGCATATTTGTTTACTAGTGCACAAATTAAGTGCATTTACAATAATAACTAACAATAATGAATAATACAACCTGAAATATTAGGTATATTATATTTTGGTTAATTTCTAAATCCTTTGGCGAGCTACTGGTG